>CAUYLG010027809.1:0-13065 GCA_963573385.1 Cacajao melanocephalus | reverse complement strand
AAACTTTTTTTTAAATTGCATTTTAGGTTTTGGGGTACATGTGAAGAACATGCAAGATTGTTGCATAGGTACACACATGGCAGTGTGGTTTGCTGCCTTCCTCCCCATCACCTATATCTGGCATTTCTCCCCATGTTATCTCTCCCCGACTCCCCACCCCCCCGCTGTCCCTCCCCTTTTCCTCCCACCGTCAGACCCCGGTGTGTGATGCTCCCCTCCCTGTGTCCATGTGTTTTCATTGTTCAACACTCACCTATGAGTGAGAACATGTGGTGTTTGATTTTCTGTTCTGTGTCAGTTTGCTGAGAATGATGGTTTCTAGGTTCATCCATGTCGCTACAAAGGAAACAAACTCATCATTTTTTTATGGCTGCATAGTATTTCATGGTGTATATGTGCCACATTTTCCCTGTCCAGGCTATCATCGATGGGCATTTGGGTTGGTTCTAGGTCTTTGCTATTGTAAACAGTGCTGCAATGAACATTCGTGTGCATGTGTCCTTATAGTAGAACGATTTATAATCCTTTGGATATATACCCAGTAATGGGATTGCTGGGTCAAATGGAATTGCTATTTCTAGGTCCTTGAGGAATTGCCACACTGTCTTCCACAATGATTGAACTAATTTACACTCCCACCAACAGTGTAAAAATGTTCCTATTTCTCCACATCCTCTGCAGCATCTGTTGTCTCCAGATTTTTTAATGATCACCATTCTAACTGGCATGAGATGGTATCTCAATGTGGTTTTGATTTGCATTTCACTAATGACCAGTGATAATGAGCATTTTTTCATCTGTTTGTTGGCCTCATGTATGTCTTCTTTTATAAAGTCTCTGTTCATATCCTTTGCTCACTTTTGAATGGGCTTGTTTTTTTCTTGTAAGTCTGTTTTAGTTATTTGTAGAGAGACATATTTTTATTCTATCTCATCATTGAACAGCGTGCACTACTCCCAGCTGCACAAGACGGAGCCAAGCAGAAGCCAGACCCAGAGAGCACAGAGTGTGAATATTTTTCTGTATTGAATGATAGCCTGGTCAGTAGCTATCACCTTACCACAATGGGGTCCCTGGGCAAGGGCCCCAATGGTAGGTGCTTCAAAAAGCACACATCAATTAATATAAGATCTAACTCCTAACAAAAGATATGGATCACAAGCCAGATGGCTGTGATTCCTAAATTCTTCTTAGTTTATAATAAAAAGACTTAAATCTGCACTAATAGACATCCACAGAACTCTCCACACCAAATCAACAGAATATACATTCTTCTCAGCACCACATCACACTTATTCTAAAATTGATCACATAATTGGAAGTAAAACATTCCTCAGCAAATGAAAAAGAATGGAAATGATAACCAACAGCCTCTCAGGCCACAGTGCAATCAAATTAGAACTGAGGATTAAGAAACTCACTCAAAACCACACAACTACATGGAAACTAAACAACCTGTTCCTGAATGACTCCTGTAATTTGGTAAATAACAAAATTAAGGCAGAAATAAATAAGTTCTTTTAAACCAATAAGAACAAAGACACAACGTACCAGAATCTCTGGGACACAGCTAAATCAGGGTTTAGAGGGAAATTGTGTGATGTTTTCACTCTAACATCACAATTAAAAGAACTAGAGAAGCAAGATCAAACAAAATTGAAAGGTAGCAGGAGGCAAGAAATAACTAAAATCATAGCAGAACTGAAAGAGATAGAGACACGAAAAATCCTTCAAAAAAATCAGTGAATCCAGGAGCTGGTTTTTTGAAAAGATGAACAGTATAGACTGCTAGCCAGACTAATAAAAAAGAAAAGAAGAATCAAATAGATACAATAAAAAATGATAAAGGGGATATCACCACTGATCCCACAGACATACAAACTACCATCAGAGAATCCTATAAACACCTCTATGCAAATAAACCAGTAAATCTAGAAGAAATTGATAAATTCCTGTACACTTACATTCTCCCAAGACTAAACCAGGAAGAAGTCGAATTCATGAATAGACTAGTAACAAGGTCTGAAATTGAGGCAGCAATTAATAGCCTACCAACCAAAAAAAGTCCAGGACCAGATGGTTCACAGCCGAATTCTACCAAGGGAAAAAGAGGAGCTGGTACCATTCCTTCTGAAACTATTCCAAACAATAAAAAAAAGAAGGAATCCTCCCTAATTCGTTTTATGAGACCAACATCATCCTGATACCAAAACCTGGCAGAGACACAACTAAAAAAGAAAATTTCAGGCCAATATCCATGATGAACATTGATGCAAAATTCCTCAATAAAATAACTGGCAAACCGAATCCAACAGCCCATCATAAAGCTTATCCATCACGATCAAGTTGGCTTCATCCCTGGGATGCAAAGCTGATTCAACATATGCAAATCTATAAACATAATCCAACACATAAACAGAACAAAAGACAAAAACCACATGATTATCTCAATAGATGCAGAGAAGAACTTCGACAAAATTCAACAGCCTTTATGATAAAAACCCTTAATAAACTAGGTATCAGTGGAATGTATCTCAAAGTAATAAAAGCCATTTACAACAAATCCACAGCCAATATCATTCTGAGCAGGCAAAAACTAAAGCATTCCCTTTGAAAACTGGCACTAGACAAGGATGCCCTCTCTCACCACTCCTATTCAATTTAGTATTGGAAGTTCTAGCCAGAGCAATCAGGCAAGAAAAACAAATAAAAGGTATTCTATCAGGAAAAGAAAAAGTCAAATTGTATCTATTTGCAGATGACATGATCGCATATTCAGAAGACCCCATTGTCTCAGCCCAAAACCTCCTTAAGCTGATAAGCAAGTTCAGCAGAGTCTCAGGATACAAAATCAATGTGCAGAAATCACAAGCATTCCTATACAACAATAACAGACAAACAGAAAGCCAAATCATGAGCGAATTCCCATTCACAATTGCTACAAAGAGAACAAAATACCTAGGAATAAAACAAACAAAGGATGTAAAGAACCTCTTCAAGGAGAACTACAAACCACTGCTCAAGGAAATAAGAGAGGACACAAACAGATGGAAAAACATTCCATGCTCATGGTTGGAAAGAATCAATATTGTGAAAATGGCCATACTGCCCAAATTAATTTATAGATTCAACGCTATCCCCGTCAAGCTACCACTGACATTTTTCACAGACCTGGAAAAAAACCACCTTAAGCTTCATATGGAACTAAAAGACAGCCCACACAGCCAAGACAATCCTAAGCAAAAAGAACAAACCTGGAGGCATCACACTACCTGACTTCAAACTACACTACAAGGCTACAGTAATCAAAACAGCATGGTACTGGTACCAAAACAGAGATACAGACCAATGGAACAGAGCAGAGGCCTTGGAAGCAACACCACACATCTACAACCACCTGATCTTTGACAAACTGGACAAAAATAAGCAATGAGGAAAGGATTCCCTGTTTAATAAATGGTGTTGGGAAAACTGGCTAGCCATATGCAGAAAACAGAAACTAGATCCCTTCCTTACACCTTATACAAAAGTTAACTCCAGATGGATTAAAGACCTAAGCATAAGATCTAACACCATAAAAACACTAGAAGAAAACCTAGGCAACACCATTCAGGATATTGGCACAGGTAAGAATGTCATGACTAAAACTCCAAAAGCAATGGCAACAAAAGCCAAAATAGACAAATTGGCTCTAATTAAACTTAAGAGTTTTTGCACAATGAAAGAAAGTATCAGTAGTGTGAACTGGCAACCAACAGAATGGGAAAAAAATTTTACAATCTTCCCATCTGACGAAGGGCTAATATCCAGAATCTACAAAGAACTTAAGCAGATTTACAAGAAAAAAAACAAACCCATTCAAAAGTGGGCAAAGGATATGAACAGACACTTTTCAAAAGAAGACATTTATGCAGCCAACAAACATATGAAAAAATTCTCATCATCACTGATCATTAGAAAAATGCAAGTCAAAACCACATTGAGATACCACCTCACACCAGTTAGAATGGTGATCATTAAAAAATCAGGAGACAACAGATGCTGGAAAGGATCTGGAGAAATAGGAACACTTTTACACTGTTGGTGGGAGTGTAAATTAGTTCAACCATTGTGGAAGACAGTATGGCGATTCCTCAGGGATCTAGAAATAGAAATGCCATATGACCCAGCAATCCCATTACTGGATATATATCCAAAGGATTATAAATCATTCTATTATAAGGACACATGCACACATATGTTTGTAGTGGCACTGTTTACAATAGCAAAGACCTGGAACCAACCAAAATGCCCATCAATGATAGACTGGACAAGGAAAATGTGGCACATATACACCATGGAATATTACGCAGCCATAAAAAACGATGAGTTTATGTCCTTTGTAGGGACATGGATGAATCTGTAAACCATCATTCTCAAACACCGCATGTTTTCACTCATAGGTGAGTGATGAACAATGAGAACACATGGGCACAGGGAGGGGAACATCACACACTGGGGTAAATGGGTGGGTGGAGGGCCAGGGGAGGGGAGGGACAGCAAGGGACAGGGAGGTTGGGGAGGGATAGCACTGGGAGAAATGCCTGATGTAGGCAGCTCAGGGAGGGAGACAGCAAACCACTGTGGTATATGTGTACCTATGTGGCAATCCAGCAAGAGGTGCACATGTACCTCAGAGCTTAAAGTACAATAAAAAAAAAATTGGTGACAATCTCAAGTGAAAATGTTTACAACAGATGAAATGGACTGTAAAATATTAAAAGAAAAATGTTTTAATGAAGTTAATTTTCTTAACCTCAGAAATAGTTAACTTTTTAAAATAATTTATTCATTAAAAACTATTTAATGCATTCCAGGCATCATGCTAATCTGTGAATTTTCTCTAATATGCAAACAGGTGACATCCCTGCATTGCTGGAACACTATATTAAACAATGTGTATTGATTCAGAATTTAAAAGAAAAACATATGATCTTTTTAAAATACTCAAATATTTTCCTTGTCTTTATTTTAGGGAATTCTACTGGAAGAAATGGAAGTAAATGACATAGTCTAAAGCCTCTAAAAGAGTGAATGGTTCTCAAAATGGAATACTCATATCATGGAATACTACACAGGTATTAAATAGATAAAAAGTCCACACAAATAATTACAAATTATATGTGGGAAGTTCCCACCTGGGGGACATTTGATATGCCCTAGAATCAGGATAAGGCAAGGAAATGGACTTATCTCTGTTTTATTTTAAAGAGAGTAAATTTGTGTTGCGTTAAGCCCCTATGCTTTTGGTAATTTGTTTCAGCACTAATAGGAAACTAATATACAAGTCAATTAACATTTATCTATTTATATATGTAGGCAGGTAGATATTCATGTAATGGATATTTATTAAGCACCTATTACATGTCAAGCTAAGAAAAATCTTGATATCATTTTTAAAGTAAGCTTGTGTTTGTATATGTGTTTGTGTATGTAATTGAAATGACTCAAGGGGAAGAGAAATGCAATTTGTATGAGTATAATCTAGATTAAAGTATCCAAATAAATTATATCATCTTCTAGTATGTATAAGTTTGGGAAATATACTAAAATATTGAAAATAATATCCTTTTGAAGTGGCATGGAAGAATTTTTAAAAATATTTTAAATTAGCATCATCGATATTTAAATATTTATTTTAGGCCAGGCTCGGTGGCTTACGTCTGTAATCCCAGAACTTTGGGAGGCTGAGGTGGGCAGATCACCTGAGGTCAGGAGTTCAAGATCAGCCTGACCAACATGGAGAAACCCTGTCTCTATTAAAAATACAAAACTAGCCAGGTGTGGTGGTACATGCCTGTAATACCAGCTACTTGGGAAGCTGAAGCAGGAGAATTGCTTGAACCTGGGAGGCGGAGGTTGCGGTGAGCTGAGACCATGCCATTGCACTCCAGCCTGGGCAATAAGAGTGAAACTCCATCTCTCTCTCTCTCACACACACACATATATATGTGTGTGTGTTTGTGTATAAATTTTTTCCTTACCATTTTTACTATATGGTAAACAAAATATTTCCCCTTAACCCCTGCCAGAATGCAATCATACGTTTAATAGGAGTACGTTCTTTATAGGCTAACATTTTTTACAGCATGTCTCAATAACTAATTTTTCTTAACAACTCTTTAATACCCACTGATTTGGAAAATATATTCCTGGCCCACCTCATTGGTTCCATAGGCTGGTCATTGTAAGTGTCCATTTTAACCTCATCAGTTGGCAGAAATTCCAAACAATAAAAGTCCATATTAATAATCATATTACTTATCCTCTACTGTTCTTTCTTAATAACTTCTTCGTATTTAATTTAAAAATAGAAAAAGCTCATTACACAATAATGTTAGTGGAATTAGCAGTAGCAGCCAATGTAATATGCAAAAGACAAACAATCTTAAGAGAAAATAACTACCTTTTTGTGTTGCATACATAGGAAAAAATACAATAATTGGAAATATTCTATTTATGCTTATTTAACACACTCGTATATTGAAAGTTCACCTTTTAAATGCATTATTATCAACAGATATCAAGTTGATTTTATTATGATGTTTTATGATACTTTTCTTAGATAAAGCTTTTTAGATACACTCATTTTCTTGGCAAATTACATAATCTGAAATTCAAGAAAACTGACAAGCATTTTAAGTTAAAATTTAAGTTCTAATGAAATGGCTTAACAAATGCAGAAGACAATGTGGGTTTTATCTCATGATAGTGACAGAAGATTGACCATGAACCAGATGGTTGTCCTTTTGTCCTTCAGAAGGTAATAAATTTCCAATGAAATATTCCTGTTGGTTAAAGAATCATCTAGGCATAGATAGAAGCTCAGGAATGGAAGAGATAGTGGGGAGTGAGACAATGGGATAATTAAAAGCAGTAATAAAAGTTTCTTTGCCGTGAGAAAGTCCTTGTGTTGTTGCAGGTGTTTGTGTGTTTGTTTGTGTTGATGGTTGTGGGTTCGGGAGTTGTATGTCCCATTGAAATAGTTATTGTTGTAAGGTTGGTTGGAGTAACATTAGTAGTGCTAGGAACAGTTATGGTACTAGATTGAATCTAACATAACCGTTGCAGTTGTGGTGGTTTGGGCTCAATTGAAAAATATATTATTTGATCCTACAATGACCACAAATAAATCACCTCTACCACTTCAGACAAATCTATTGCATCATATCTTGTGGTAGCTGTTAGTTCAGTTGATGCATTTGTTTTGTGATTGTTGTAAACTTAGTGAATACCATGGCAATCATAGCTTCAGTTGAAATAGATATCATATCTTTTGTGGTAGTGTTATGTGGAGCATATGTTGCTTTCAGGATCAGCTAAAATAGTTATGGTGACCTATTGCACTTGGTTCATTGGAAGTAGTGGTAACCACGGTAGTTGTAGGCTTTGTCTCCTGGAGGCTAGTTGTTATCATTACAATGAACTAGAGTTAATGGCAAATATGGCACAGCATGAATGAATAATATTGAAATGGTTGTATTGTGAGAGATGAGTTTGAATAAGTGGCAATAGCTGATGGAGTTGTTCAGTCAAAATTGTGTAAATTATCTGTTTACTTCAAGTATTGACTACAGAGAGTTGAGATAAAGTGGTAGTGGTTGTTGCTGTCATGGCAGTAGGATAGTTCAGCTGAAGTGTTGGTTTCTATTGCAGATATGCCTTCAGTTGAAGTAGTTGGAGCCATGGGAGTTGTGAATTTATTTGTAGTGCTATAAATTCTTAAGTGCCGTTGTTTATTTTGAAAGTAGCTTTTGAACAAAATGATGAGTTTATTTCAGAGTGTTTTTTAAAGTTTGTTTCAGAGGTTATAAATGTGATTAAAATTTTGGTCCTTGCTTTTGTGCCTGTGCATTTAATGGTATTTGTAGATTCAGTTTAAAGTGGGAGTGACTTTCGTGGTTGTAAGCTGAGTGGAATTGGTGGGTGAATTAGATTCAATTCAATGACAGCTGGTGTCATGATTGAGGGTTCACTAGGTGGAAGTTTAAGTTGTTTTGTTTGTAGTTTCAGCTGAAGTGGTCATTATATCTCTAAGTGCAGTATGTTAAATAGAAATTGTAGTGCTTTTAGGCTCAATGAACAAGGTAATATCAACTGTGTTTGTTGTAATTTCAATTGAATGGGTTGTTATTGTTGCAATGGTAGTAGATTCAGTAGAAATTGTAATGTTTTCAGATTTAATAGAAGTGACCATTTCTGTTGTGGACATACGTTCAGTTCAAGTAACTGTAGTTAAATGGGTTCCAGAATCAATGGAAGAGGTGATATATATAGATTCACTTGAAATGGGGATGGCTATCCTGGCAGGTTTATAAGTTAAGATGATTGTAGGTACAGGAGTTGTATGTTCCATTGAAGTGGTTATTCTTTTAAGGTCTGTTGGAGTAACCTTAGGTATAACTTCTGCTGACATGACCGTAACTGTTGTGGTGCTATTATGCTCAACTAAAGTGATAGATTCTGTTGGAGTGGTGGTACTAACCAGTGTAGTGGAAAATTTTGTTGAAATGCTGATGATTGTTTCCATTATGGTAACAGCTTCCGTTGAAGCAAACGTTACTGGGGTTATGTTTGTAGGTTTGGTTGAAATTGTGTTGGCTGCAGCTTCAGGTGACATGGTGGTAGTGGGCCTTATGGTCATAAGTTAGGTTGAAATTTTATAATCACCTGCTGTGGTCATTGTAGGTACAATTGCTATAGTTAGTTCTGTTGCAGTGGTCACTGTAGGTTAAGAGAGAGGCAGTGAGGTTGTTCCAGGAATGATTATGCTAGATTCCCCATCATCTAGGGGTACATGGATAATAATGGAGGCAGTGTTGTCCTATCTTTATTGACCAGGCACACAATGAGCACTCCAATTGCTGTTCTTATTACACAGGATAAGAGATAAATTAGAAAGATTTTCCACAAAGACCAGTCACTAGATATATTTTGTGTCACCTTAAAATGATTTAAAGAAAAATATTAAAATGAAATTAAACATTTCAAGAAAAATGAAGGTCATTGTCACTTCTTTATAATTTTAATTTTTACTTGTTATTTATATTTTGCCACTTACTTGTAATTTCCTCACCAAGTGTGTAAATGTCACTATTATTTATTCTTTTCATAATAAATACTACGTTAAATTTCTACTTTTATCCTGGGCAATGGTTGATCTTAAGCTTTTCCTACCACCACAGTAAAGAAACTTGCATATTACTCTCATCCTTTCTTAGTCTTATGTCTACTTCTTATAAAGAAAAACTTGCTAAAAAACCAAAATCCTCAAAGATCAGTACACAGGTAGGTTGTTGACTTTATAGTGTCAATAAGGAATCACCTAAATTCTCCTGTTAAAATTTTCTCCTTTCTGAGCCCATTAAAACCCAAAATTCTTCCATTAAGTATACTCCCTAGGAATCTTCCAGTGGTTTGCTTTCTAATTATTAGATAAAACATACTCATCTGCTAATCTTCAGCTCATATTAGGACTCATCTGCATGAAAATTTTTAGACAGACCTTAGGAGAATCTAGCTTCTGCAAGCCACTGGCTATTTTCCCTTGGAAAATTGCTTATCCTCTTTGAGCTTATGTCCTCACCTGTAAAATTAGTAACAGGAGTGCTAGTAGACTTACAATACTGGCATAAAGACTCATGTGGGTGAAACAGCTTTGTGAACTAAAAAGCTGTTCAAGTGAGAGGTTGAATACATGGTGGTTGGATGGCATAGAATCTGGACCCAGAAACAACTTGGCTTCCAACCTAGCTCTGCCATTTACAGTGTTGCCTGGAGCAAGTTACCTCAATTCTGCTTTTCACAGTCTTTACCTGTAAAATAAGGATAATAATATAACCTGGCACATGGGGTTGTTGTGCAGCTTAAATGAGATAAATGTGTAAAGTTCTTGTCTCATTCTCGGGGATTTAGCACATATTATAGAATGCTTGTGATTGTGTGGGTACTGATGATTATCATGACATTGCAACAAATCTCTTTTGTTATTAAGTGGATAGGTAGCATGATAGTGGGAAAGGAATAGGCTTTTTTAAAAAATTAAGCATTCTTAGGTTTAAGTCTCAAAACTATGATATTTGGTAGAAGTTTCTAAATTTGCCTGATACTAGTTCATCTCAGCCATGAACTAGTTTTATTAATGGGGGAAAGGGGAGAAGAAATTCAATTTTTCTTCTTTTCCATAAGCAAACTTCCCTGAGTCCTTCCCCCTCCCGTGGGATCATATCCTGCTTTGCAAGTTTTATAAGTTTATAAATTCTTGTATTCTTGTTCTCCATAGCTGATAACCATAAGTTTCTGTAACACAGCAAAGGTCATGAGAAAGGCCTAAGTAGGTTGGACTCTGGCCATCTAGGAGCTATAGCAAAAGGCAACAGATAAGGCCTGTGCTAGAATCCCTGAGCTCTACAGATAGCAAGCATCTGTGCTACATAGCAAAAGTCATATGGAAGCCTGAGTTGTATCCCTCTCATTGCTTAACCAATTGTCTCTGTTCTACACCTGCAAACTTGTTTTTGCACCACTATGTACTTCATGTATAAAAAGTCAAGCCCCGTCTTTGTTAAGCACTCAGCCTTAGGATCCTAATCCGCTGAGCCAGTAGCCACCTTAATAAAATCCTCCTGTTTCGCCCATTGGTCTCTCTGGTCTCCTGAATATTCTGCAACAGTATAAATTCTAGCAAAATGTTCAACTTTCCTGAAGGTTTATTTCCAGTTATCAAATGAAGAGGTTGGATTAAATGGTATCTAAGATAACTTTCAGCTTTAAAATTGAAATGTTTTATTTCACTTTTGCAGATAAGGAGACACATCTACTTACTTCTCTTTAAGCTCACTTCACCATCCACATTGCCTTAGCTCTGCTAAAGTTGTATCAAGGACCAGGACTCAGACCCTCTAGAAGATACTCCATAATAGCAGGAAAAAGAGGAAGGGTGAATTCAAAGCCAGGATAATCCAACTGAGCTGCCAAACATCTCGCCCATAAAGCAATGTCAATTTTCTGCCAGGTTCCAGGTTTAGGGATCATGCTATGCATGAAGTAAATATAGCAACATGGCAGAAACTCAGAAATATGGGAGGCTGAGTCTGGGCAACAAACCAAAGTGAAAAACACAGGGAAACAAAGTAAGGTTTCTAAGTCAAGTTAAAAACACTAAGATTATCATACCTGTAATTCCAGCACTTTGGGAGGCCAAGATGGGCGGATCACTTGAGATCAGGAGTTCAACACTAGCCTGGCCAATAAGACAAAACTCCATCTCTACTAAAAATACAAAAAATTATCCGGGCATGGTGGCACGCACCTGCAGTCCCAGCTACTTGGGAGTCTGAGGCATGAGAATTGCTTGAACCCAGGAGTAACAGGTTGCAACTGAGATCGCACCACTGCACTCCAGCCTGGGTGACAGAGCGACACTTCATCTCCAAAAACAAAGCAAAACACACACACACACACACAAAATGCTAAGATTAGAATCAGGAGGGCAAAAGAAAGTTTTTAGTCCTTGGAGAGGTAGCTAACTATAAGTCTGAGGTGTGCAAAGTACAAGATGATATTCCTAGGACATTCCTTCCTTCAGCAAGTGATCTGTCAAGGATTAATGGGATTTTGCCAATAAGACACAAGAGTCAACTTGAACAGGCTCTAACTGGCCAGAAGGGAAAATTAAACCATGAAAAAAGGAATTATAACATTGACTCTTAAAATTAAAACCTCACTGTTCACCACTGGAGGTTGCTATGGCACCAGCAAGCTCATTTCCTTGAAAATTAATAAATAAAATGAAATACTGAACTATTTATCCAGTCCTTTAAGGATTGTATTTCAAGGTAATAAAAGAGCTGGTTCATCTTTATCAAAGAACTCTATCTAATAATTGTAGAGGGAAACATATACTCAGAAAATCACCAGTTTCCAACCCATAATGGGGAAACAAAAGTGAATCTAGGTAAAGATTATCAATAGATACTAAAGTCCTTACGTGAAAGACTTGAGGAACTTTATGATAGCATTACCAGCCTGATACCACATGAATCTGTAGACTAAGCATCAAAATAAGTGGAAAAAAACAGACTTTGTATGCAGTAAAATATAGAATGCATCACTTATAAATGTTTCTTGCCTGTGGCTTGCAGGAAATACAGAGGATAAAGTAACAAGCCAAAAAGTATCAGGAAGAAACAACCAACCCAATCCTGAATGTGGGACATGCTGCATGGAGAGTGTCCTAGTTTCTTCACAAATCAATGCCATCTAAAAAAAAGAGAGGGGAAGAAAAACTATTTTAGACTACAAAAGATGTAGATGTGTAAAAATCAAAGCAATGTGTAGACTTTATTTAGATCTTCATTAAAACCAAAAGTTATAATTTGGGGGATAATAGGGGCAATTGAAATACAGACTGGCTATTAGGTAATCTTAAGGAGTTACTGTTAATTTTTATAAGTATGGTAACAGAAAGATGGTGATGTTATTTAAAATGTCCTTATCAGGTAGAGAAGTATGTTGAGTTACCTGCAAGTCAAAGGACCTAAAGGGAATGAAAGAGGACAAATGAAACACATTTGGAAAAATGTTGATACTTGTTGAAGCTAAGCAATATAAATATGAGGTTATTTTATACTATGTGCTCTAACTTTTCTGAATGTCTTAAATTTCCCATAATAAAAAGTGTTTTTAAAAAGAAGTCAAAATAGACAAACGGGATCTAATTAAACTTTAGAGCTTCTGTACAGTAAAAGAAATAATCATTAGAGTGAACCTGCAACCAATAGAATGGGAAAAAATTTTTGCAATCTACCCATCTGACAAAGGGCTAATATCCAGAATCTACGAAGAACTAAAACAGATTTACAAGAAAAAAACAAACAAATCATTTCAAAAGTGGGCAAAGGATATGAACAGACACTTTTCAAAAGAAGACATTTCTGCGGTCAACAAACATGAAAAAATGCTCATCATCACTGGTCATTAGAGAAATGCAAATCAAAACTACATTGAGATACCATCTCACGCCAG
>CAUYLG010027808.1:0-12671 GCA_963573385.1 Cacajao melanocephalus | reverse complement strand
TCAGCCATCTTGGATCTCTCTCCACCCGGTGATGAAGTTTTTTCTGTTTCTTAGTTTTCCTCTGGCGGACGCCCCTTCCCCACAGAGCTGGACCTTCCCGGTTCAGCTGTGCTTACTGTGAAACTCTCAGTCCTCAGCGCTCCCAATTGCTGTTCTCCTTTTGGGGATGGGACCAGCTGAGCCCGACTTAAAGGGCACCCCATCCCGTATACTCCGCACCAAGAAGCGCCACGCCGGGGGGCCAGCAAAATAGCTGCGCCGGCCAAAAAAGTCGCACTGGCAACCCATGTGCTCCTCCGCTGGGAATCTCCCAGTCTGTGGGCAACAAAAATTCATCTGAAAGTGCGGCGTCCACTCGCTTTCTGCACTTTCACTGGGAGCAACAATCCTGAGCTGTTGTTAATCGGCCATCTTGGATCTCTCTCCGACTTTAATTATATTTCAATGCTAGTTTCGTTTTTGTTCTTCTCTACCTCACCTGGCCTCCTGTTCATTTCTAAGTATTGTCTTTGCATCAAATTTTCTTCCACTAAGTTGTTTCTATTCTCTGTCTTTATATTTGCTCTGTCTTCTGGAATTCTGTTAAGGATGCCAAGTTTTCTAAAACTTTTCTTGGCTTTCCACCATTTTTTTTTTAAACAGGGTCTCACGCTGTGGCCTGGGCTGGAATGGAGTAGTGAAGTCATAGCTCACTGTAACCTCAAACTTCGGGGCTCAAGTGGTCCTCCTGCCTCAGCCTCCTGAGTAACTGGGAGTGCAGGCATGTGTCACAACATCTGGCTATTTTTTTTTTCTTTTTGTAGAAACTGGGTCTTGCTACATTGCCCAGGCTGGATCTCAAACTCCTGACCTCAGGCAATCCTCCCACTTTGGCCTCCCAACGTGTTGGGATTACAGGTGTGAGCCATTGTACTTGGCCTCCACCAAATATTTTTAAGAATAGCTAAGTCTCCTCTTGTTATCATGGAGGTATTATCTTTTCCTTGTGATGCATTATTTTTTCCATATAACCCACTTAATATTGTTTTTCTTCTATTTTAAAACATTTTTAACTTTTAAATTAAAAAATTAAATTTAAAATTAAAAAATTTGAAATAAAACTATTTTTCTTCTTCTTTTACAAAAATGGAAAGAGCTATTTAGACCTGGTGTTTATCATCAGTCAAAATAAGTAGATTATCCTTGAGTCTTTGCACTATCCCACTGGGTGCCACTTAGCCAAAATTTCACTGTACTCTGTACATTTATTGAGCATATTCTGCTGGAATGAGGTATGCTTTTTCTCTTAGCTCTGCTCTCTGAAGAGCATGTGCGACATCACAGCCTGCATTGCATGTTCTTATCAAGGCTCTTCCTCTTTCTGCCTTTGCTATCTATCTCTCCTATGGAGCCAGAGCGAGAGAGGGAAGGATGAAGTGTATCTCCTGTTGTCTTTCAACTCAGCATTGCCCTTTGTTTCATATGATGATGCTTGAGAATGCCTGAACTATTTTTTTCTCAATGAAACTGCATTGGCATTTTAGTCAATGGAAATTAATTGCCTTCCATACATTTCCATTATAGTATTTGTTAATCTTATTAATGGTTTCATAGTTTTCTGAATCCTCATCAGTGTGTTAGGATGTTTTCAGGAAAGGTTGTTGTAGAAGTTGCTAAGCACATACTAATTTAAAAATGTTAAACTATATGTTTTAAAACATTTTTAAATTACATTTATTTTTTGTGGTTACATAGTAGATGTACATATTTACAGTTTATAAGGGATATTTTGACACAGGTGTACAATGTGTAATAATCACATTAGGGTAAATAGGGTATCCATTGCCTCAAACATTTATCCTTGGTGTTATAGTTCAATTATACTCTTTTAGTTATTTTTAAATGCACAATTAAATTATTATTGACTATAGCCACCCTGTTGTGCTATTAAGTACTAGGTCTTATTCATTCTTTCTAGTTTTTTGTACCCATTAACCGTCTCCACTTTCCCCCAACTTCCCATTCCCCTTCCCAGGCTCTGGGCAACCATCATTCTACTCTTCATCTCCATGAGTTAAATTGTTTTAATTTTTAACTCCCACAAATAATTGAGAACATGTGAAGTTTGTCTTTCTGTGCCTGGTTTATTTCACTTAACATAATGACTTCCAGTTCCATTCATGTTATTGTAAATGACAAAATCTCATTCTTTTTCATGGTTGAGTAGTACTCCATTGTGTACATATACCACATTTTCTTTATCCATTCATCTGTTGATGTACATCTAGGTTGTTTCTACATCTTGGCTACTGCAAATAGTGCTGCAATAAACATGGGAGTGCAGATGTCTTTTTGATATACTGATTTCTTTTCTTTTGACTGTATACCAGCAGTAGGATTGCTGGATCATACAGTAGCTCTATTTTTAGGTTTCTTTCTTTCTCTTCTTTTCTTTTTTTTCAGATGGAGTTTTGCTCTTGTTGCACACACTAGAGTGCAATGGCATGATATTGGCTCAATACAACCTCCACCTTCTGAGTTTAAGCAATTTTTCTGCCTCAGCCTCCCAAGTAGCTGGCATTACAGGCATCTGCCACCATGCTTGGCTAATTTTGTATTTTTAGTAGAGGCAGGATTTCTCTACATTGGTCAGGCTGGTCTCAAACTTCTGACTTCAGGTGATCTGCCTGCCTTGCCCTCCCAAAGTGCTGGGATTACAGACCTGAGCCACCATGCCCAACCTATTTTTAGTTTTTTAAGGAACCGCCAAACTGTCCTCCTTAGTGGTTGTACTAATTCACATTCCCACCAGCAGTGTATGAAGATTCTTTTTATTTCACAACCTTGCCAGCATTTGTTTTTGTCTTTTGGATAAAAGTAATTTTAAATAGGGTGTGATGATAATTCATTGTAGTTTTGATTTGTATTTCTCTGATGATTAATGATGTTAAGCACCAAGAAGATGCCATTTTATACCAAAACCTTGTATTTTTCTCTCCTTGGTGGAAATATCTAAATCTTCTGTTTAGTTGAAGTGTATTTTCTCAGTGGAGTTTTCTTACATGATTACTTATTCTACCACATCCTCACAGTGGCTTGATTAATCTTTTAATTTCATTTTAAGCCTCCCAAAATACTTTTTGGAATTTGGAGGACATAAATAATAATATGTGAAGTGAATTTTTGTTCTAACAAAAGTAGCTAAATCACTAAGATTAAAATAATGTAAAACTTTAAAAATTAATATTACTCAGAATTTCCAAGCCAGGTTGCCTACACTGAATGCTTCCTGTATATTTTTAAGCTAATTGTTCATCCAGCATCCTGGGTAAAAATTATTATATTTATCTCTGTGCCAAGAATAAATAGAAGAATTGATAATTTGATGTGTACACTGTACTCTTGTTTTGAAACAGCTCATGGCCACTTAGACTTTTTATTCATTTTGAAATAGTATCCCTGAGGAAGGAAGGAAGCATTTCTATCTCTGTAGACTCCATAGATGGACATACAAGCATTTTTTTTTTTTTTTTTTTTTTTGAGACTGAGTCTCACTCTGTTGCCCAGGCTGAAGTGCAGTGGAACTATCTCGGCTCGCTGCAACCTCTGCCTCCCAGGTTCAAGCAATTTTCCTGCCTCAGCCTCCGAAGTAGCTGGGACTACAGGCGTGCATCACCATGCCTGGCTTTTTTTATTTTTAGCAGAGACTGGGTTTCACCATGTTGACCAGGCTGATCCCAAACTCCTGACCTCAGGTGATCCACCCACCTTGGCCTCCCAAAGTGCTGGGATTACAGGCGTGAGTCACTGTGCCCGGCAGAGCATTCTTGACCATATGTTTTCCCTGCACAAGTCTGTCTCTTTCCAAATGCTCTATTCTATTTCCGTGCCATGCTTCTTCAGTATTACCAAATAGTCCTGACCTAATAACAAGGGTGATCTCCCTACCACAATTTACAGACACACAGTGTACTGTGATAATTATACTTAACTGCAGACATTTTGGGTGCTGTCACAGTTTCCATGAAATTTTACTCTAAATTATCAGAGGTATAATAAATGTTCACAAAATTTTGACACTAAGGGAGATTTTCAGACAGTTCTAAAACTGTATAAAATAGTCTCTTTTTCCTAATGTGAAAGGGTATAGATTAATTATTTAGATGTATGTGTTCCACACATCAGGCACTCTGTCTTGTGTGTGTGTGTATGTGTGTATGTATACACACATACAAGGAGAGTGACTACTTCTACCTTAATTAATATTTAATCTGGCATACCCAAACAACAGATTTGGCTGGTGAAAGTTATTATGACTCTTACAACTCTCACTGAAAATTGTTCAAGAAGTTGATGTTTTAGGCTCATGTATTGCTAGAATATGTATAACAAATGGAGTTAGTCTTTGCCATCAAACGTATTTTGGGTTCTAACTTACTTAATAAGTGTGTGTACACTGTTTAGTTTGGGTCATCATGTTCCTGATCTCTGTTTTTTATAAAGAAAGGCCGTTAATGCTCAGCCAGAAAGCTTTATTAATCACAGAAAAAGATGGTAGACCACTGGAATTTCACTCTAATAAGATGAAATAGAATTTGTACTATTCAGCTTCTAAAGAGCTGAGTTACCAAGGAATTTGAAACACCTCGTAGACCTTAAGAACCACGTTTTACTTGGAAATAATGCTACTAAGAAGAGAGAGGGAGATACTTTGGGAGGCAGAGATGGGAGGATTGCTTGAGCCCAGGAGTTTGAGACCAGCCTGGGTGAAGCAATGAAACCAGGTTTTCATGTATATATGTGTGTGTTTCTACTACAAATACAAAAAATTAGCGGGATGTGGTGGTGGGCGCCTGTAGTCCCAGCTACTCAGAGAGCTGAGGCAGGAGAATTGCCTGAATCCGGGAGGTAGAGGTTGCAGTGAGCCCAGATCATGCCACTGCACTCTAGCCTGGGTGACAGAGGGAGACTCTGTCTTAAAAAAAAAAAAATTGGCCAGACATGGTGGTGTGTGCCTATATTCCCAGCTACTTGGGAGGCTGAGGTGGGGGGATTGCTTGAGCCTGGGGGGTTGAGGCTGCAATAAGCTGAGATCACACCATTGCACTCAAGCCTGGGCAATGGAGTGAGACCCTGTCTCACACAGAAAAAAATAAATAAAAGGAGGGAGAGACATTACTGGCACAAAATACCACTTAGAAAGGGGTAATTTTAGAATGTGGTTGATTTAAAACATTAACTTATCTAATTACCTCATTAAGTTTTTTTTGCCTTTATTTTTGTGACAAACAGACCTATATTCCCATCTTGTGCCCTAGACTTCTCATCAATGTTTACTGCCAATGAATGCTATTGTACTCATGTTTATTATCCCTTCCATTAGTATATTATTAGACTATACAAGCTGTGGTAAAGAATATTGTTCTGTATGTCTCTATCATGTACTATAGATGACAACACATTAGAGAAGCAATAGATCAGACAGCATTCAGATTAAACACAATGTCATAAAAATGCTGGCAAGAACTAACAAAGCAGTCATTTACACAATGACTCTCAGCACAATAGTTTTTACAGATTTCACATATCTTAGGTAGGATACAGTAGTGCGTAAGAGTCTGAAATTAGATTGTCCAGGTTCAAATTCCAGTTCTACCATTTCCTAGCTGCATGATCTTGGGCAAATCACTTAGCCTCTTTTTTTGGTGGTGGCAGCAGTCTTCTAGATTGGAGCTCTCTTATCACCTTGTCTGGTATCACCTTCCCGACTTCTTGTCCATTTCCTAAACCTGCTCCTCTAAACTTCTCAGCAGTTTAAATAAAGCTCTTGTTTAAATCAACCATAATTTATTCTGTAGATTAAAACTAATGGTTCTCAGTGTACACAGCCTTCCAAAAGTAGCGTGACCATGTGTTCATACGCTTTACTTCTACCACCTAAATTCCTTTATATATATATATTGCCTAAGTTTGAACAATAAATAAAATCTGACACCTGACATTCCAGACCATCGCATAGTGGTGCTGTGCCCTTAATATTTGCAGTGTCATCTCTTTTGTCTATAAAACAGCAGTATGAAATTATGTGAATATTCTTTTACCCCTTCTCCTAGCAAGTATTTCTTGAATAAAACCATTTCTAGGTCTACGTTAAGTGTTATAATTGTATTATTTTTCCTTTTAAATGAATTTTTTGTTGCACATATAATATACTAATATGTTATTTTTTTTTTAAAAAAATCAGAACATTATAGATTAAAGACAAGTATCCTTGGACTACCCTCATTTCTATTCCTCTCAACACCTTCCAAAGTATAACAATTACTGCAGGTTTAGAGTAACTTTCCAGATATCTTTTCTACAGATAAAACACAATAGGAACTATATGAAAAATAGAAAACCACTCTATGTGTTCTGGGTATAAGGATTGATTTATTTAAAAATTTTTTGCCCTACCCACCCTGGTAGCTGAAGACAAAGGACATATTATCTTGGGAGTGCAAGGGCCCCACCTGCCACTGGTTCCTTTCCACACTACCATAGCTGCTGCTCTCTGGAAAGCACCACCTCCCAGCAGAAGGCAAACCAACACAAAAATAGAGCATTAAACCACCAAAGCTAAGAACCCTCAAGGAGTCCATTGCATGTCTCTGCGACCTCCACTGGAACAGGTGCTGGTATTCATGGCTGAGAGGCCCATAGACACTTCACATCATAGGACTCTATGCAGACGACCCCCAGTACCAGGTTATCCAAATAACCTCACTGAAAAATGAAACAGGAGATGTTACAACTGACACCACTGAAATACAAAAGATCATTCAGGCTACTATGAAAACCTTTTAGCACATAAACTGGAAAACCTAGAGGAGATGGACAAACTCCTGGAAAAATGCAACTCTCATAGCTTAAATCAGGAAGAATTTGATACCCTGAACAGACCAATAACAGGCAACGAGATTGAAATGGTAATTTAAAAATTACCAACAAAAAAATGTCCAAGACCAGACAGATTCACAGCAGAATTCTACCAGACATTCAGAGAAGAATTGGTACCAATCCTTTTGACACTATTCCAGAAGATAAAGAAGGAATCTCTCTAATTCATCCTATGAATTACCATCACCCTAATACCAAAACCAGGAAAAGGCACAACCAAAAAAGCAAACTACAGACCAATATCCTTGATGAACATAGATGCTAAAATTCTTAACAAAATTCTAGCTAACTGAATCCAACAAATATTAAAAAGAGATAATCTACCATGGTCAAGCAGGTTTCATACCAGAGATGCAGGGATGGTTTGTTTTTGTTTGTTTGTTTGTTTTTGAGATGGAGTTTTGCTCTTGTTGCCCAGTCTGGAGTGCAATGGCGGGATCTTGGCTCACTGCAACCTCTGCTTCCCGAGTTCAAATTATTCTCCTGCCTCAGCCTCCCAAGTAGCTTGGATTACAGGCACCTGCCACCACACCTGGCTAATTTTTTTGTATTTTTAGTAGAGATGGGGTTTCATCATGTTGGCCAGGCTGGTCTCAAACTTCTGACCTCGGGTGATCTGCCTGCCTTGGCCTCCCAAGGTGCTGGAATTACAGGCATGAGCCTGTATGTCTATGCAAATCAATAAATGTGATACATCACATAAACAGAATTAAAAACAAAAATCACATGGCTATCTCAATAGATGCAGAAAAAGAATTTGACAAAATCCAGCATCCCTTTATGATTAAAACCCTCAGCAAAATCAGCAAACAAGAGATATACTTCAATGTAATAAAAGCCATCTGTGACAAACCCACAGCCAATATAATACTGAATGGGGAAAAGTTGAATCATTCCCCCTGAGAACTGGAACAAGATAAGGATGCCCACTCTCACCACCTCTCTTCAACATAGTACTGGAAGTCCTAGCCAGAACAATCAGACAAGAGAAAGAAATAAAGGACATCCAAATTGGGAAAGAAAAAGTCGAACTGTCACTGTTTGCTGACAATATGATTGTTTACTTTGAAGACCCTAAAGACTCCTCCAGAAAGCTCCTAGAACTGATAAAAGAATTCAGCAAAGTTCCTGGATACAAGATTAATGTATACAAGTTAGTAGCTCTTCTACACACCAACAGTGACCAAATGAAGAATCAAATGAAGAACTCAACCCCTTTAACAATAGCTGAAAAAAATATAGGAATATTCCTAACCAAGGAGCCAAAAGACCTCTACAAGGAAAACTACAAAACACTGCTGAAAGAAATCATAGGTGACACAAATAAATGGAAACACATCCCATGCTCATGGATGGGTAGAATCAATATTGTGAAAATGAACATACTGGCAAAAACAATCTACAAATTCAATGCAATCCCCATGAAAACACCACCATCATTCTTCATAGAACTAGAAAAAACAATTATAAAATTCATATGGAACCAAAAAAAAAAAGCCTATATAGTCAAAGCAAGACTAAGCAAAAAACAAATCTGGAGGTGTTATACTACCTGATTTCAAACTACATTATAAGGCCATAGTCACCAAAACAGCATGGTACTGGTATAAAAATAGGCACATAGGGTAATGGAACAGAAAAGTGAACCCAGAAATAAACCCAAATACAGCCAACTGATCTTTGACAAAGCAAAAAAAAAAAAAACCAAAAAAAAAAAAAAAACCCATAAAGTGGGGAAAGGACACCTTTTTCAACAAATGGTGCTGGGATAATTGGCTAGCCATATGTAGGAGATTGAAACTGGATGCTCATCTCTCATCTTATACAAAAATCAACTCAAGATAGATTAAGGACTTAAATCTAAGACCTGAAATATAAAAAGATAACAGAAAACATTGGGAAAACCTTGGAAGATAACATTGGGAAAACCCTTCTAGACATTGGCTTAGGCAACGATTTCGTGAACAAGAACCCAAAAG
Source organism: Cacajao melanocephalus (assembly GCA_963573385.1). Taxonomy (NCBI): domain Eukaryota; kingdom Metazoa; phylum Chordata; class Mammalia; order Primates; family Pitheciidae; genus Cacajao; species Cacajao melanocephalus. The sequence goes on along the minus strand of CAUYLG010027808.1, from coordinate 3,774 downwards.
CAAATGCAATAAAAACAAAGATAAACAGTTGGGATTTAGTTAAACTAAAGAGCTTTTGTATGGCAAAAGGAACAGTGAGTAAACGGACAACCCAGAGAGTGGGAGAAAATCTTCACAATCTGTACATCTGACAAGGGACTAATATCCAGAATCTACAATGAACCCAAACCAGTAAGAAAAAAAAAATCCCATCAAAAAGTGGGCTAAGGACATGAATAGACAATTTGCAAAAGAGGACATACAAATGACCACAAACATATAAAAAAATGCTCAACATCACTGATGAAATGCAAATCAAAACCACAAGGCCATACCACTTTACTCCTGTAAGAATGGCCATAATAAAAAATCAAAAAACAGTAGCTGTTGGTGTGGATGTGGTGAATAGGGAACACTTCTACACTGCTGGTGGAAATGTAAACTGGTATAGCCACTATGGGAAACAGTGTCGAGATTCCTTAAAGAGCTGGAAGTAGAAATACCATTTGATCCAGCAATCCCACTATTGGGTATCTACCCAGAGGAAAAGAAGTCATACAAAAAAGATACTTGCACACGCATGTTTATAGCAGCACAATTCACAATTGCAAAATTGTGGAACCAGTCCAAATGCCCATCAATCAACAAGTGGATAAAGAAACTGTGATTTTTCTTTCTAATAGAAAATAGGTCTTATTTTCTATTTTATATATATATAATATAATATATAATATAATATAATGTATAATATAATATATATAATAATATATAAGATTTTATTATTATATTACAATATATAATAATATAATATATATATAATAGAGTACTACTCAATCATAAAAAGAAATGAATTAACAGCATTTGCAGTGACCTGGATGAAATTGGAGACTATTATTCTAAGTAAAGTAACTCAGAAATGAAAAACCAAACATTGTGTGTTCTCACTGATGTGTAGGAGCTAAGCTGTGAAGACTCAAATGTGTAAGAATGATACAATGGACTTTGGGGACTTTGAGGGAAGAGTAGGAGGGGTCTAGGGATAAAAGACTACAAATATGGTGCAGTGTATACTGCTCAGGTGATGGGTGTACCAAAATTTCACAAATCACTAAAGAACTTACTCATGCAACCAAATACCACCTGTACCACAATAACTTATGGAAAATAAAAAAAAATATTTTTTAAAATTTTCATGGGCACACATAGTAGTTATGTATGTTTATGAGGTACATGAGATGTTTTGATACAAGCATGCAGTGTGAAGTAAGCACATCATGGAGAATGGGGTATCCATTCTGTCAAGTGTTTGTCCTTTCAGTCACAAACAATCCAGTTCTACTGTTTGTTTAAGTTACTTTAAAATTTACAATTATTAAATATAGTCACCCTATTGTGCTATCGAATTGCAGGTCTTACTCTTTCTTTTTTTTTTTTTTCAGTATCCATTAACCATCTCTTCCTTTCCCACAAAGGGATTTAATATAGGTATTTGGGTCTTACACAATCATCATACCATAGGAAGAACTAGGGGGAAAGAAGGGCATGCTACTTCTAAATAATTTTATCCATTAAGGGAATTAGTTATATGAAACAGAAATGGACTCTGGCTGGTTGAAGCAGAAAAAGACTTTATTAAGATTGTATACAGTGTTGAAGTAAAAGGAGGATCTTCTGGATATCATTACTAAGCCCAGGATTGTTCAGAAGCATATACTAAGTAGCTCAGGTCTGCGAACTCCCTCTATAGGAGAGGATCAGCTTGTGTTCCTGCTGCAAACACATGCCTTGCTCATGCAGGCAAATGGAGATGTGCTACCTGCATACCTGTGGAGTTGTGGTGGAGGTCACTAGTCTTCCAGCCACTGGATTCCTGGTGCCTTTCTCCATGCAAATCTACCCCATCTTTTGCCACTCCTTATTTATTCATGGCTCCAAAATCTCACCTTCCATTCCTCATTCCTGTGACAGAGAATGAAAAAAGGCCTTAAGGGAAATCTGAGAATCGCGATGATGTACTAGGATGAATGCAGGAACTTAAAGAACAGTTCTGGGATCTTAGGAATATGGTACAATTAATATATTTTATGTAATGTACAGCCTCCATGGAATGCATTAGGTAATCAATGAACACTGTTACGCCACTGCTCTGAGGAACTTTCTGATTTCTGCCTTGTGAACCCTGCCTGATCATTCTCAGTTTTTTTTTGCCTTTTAAAAATAATATTGAAATATTGCTTCCAACCTTGAGCAGCATAATATTTAACAGTGAAAGTAGTGAAATGGGGTAAGAACAGGGATTCTTGATACTACCATTAGTTTACAATATGATGCAGAAATTGTCGCCAGTGTATTAATATCCAAGCTGTCTGGGAGCCCTTCGGAACTCTTCCACTTCATATCTTCTTGATTACTTGTAAAATATAAGACGATTGTTTCTCTCAATTTCCTTGGGAATACCCTGGTTTCTAGTTGTCCCTGTGCAATCATCAATAATGTCCCAGTTTGAATGGTAAATTCTATAATCACCCTGTTTATAAAGGTCTCCATTCCTCTGGGTATCATTATCTCAGTAAATCTCTATAGATGTTTGAATCTATAACGAGTTTAACTCATATTCCCTAATGTTTGGAGCAGATGTTTTCTAACTTTTTGCTTGTTTTCCACTCCTGCCTTTTGATGTATTGCTGTAGGTTGCCACTGCCTCCTAAGCATGCTTTCATCTGGGATGCTGATGTTGGCTACCTTTTCCTCCGTGAACATGTTAACAGGCAGGCCCTATATTCTTTTATTCCCCTCTGTTCCGTGATTAGCATCCCCAGTGGCCCATACGCAAAATTACAACCTTGGCACATTGTGGAAATATGTAACGGTTAGAAGAAAACTCATGATGTAATGTTACGTAAAAGAAGAGGGATTTAAAATGAAACTATTTACATGTGTGGCACTAATTATGATTTTTTAATAGCTGTGACTGGAAATGTGGTAATTTGAATTGGTAACAGTACTTATCACCTCCTGGGGAAACAATATTATGAAGCAAATATTATTTTGCCTTTTACTCATCTAAATTTGCTTTTATTCCACAATTCATCATATGTTATAACAGAGAAAGGATGTTTTTAAAATAATGCAATGGTGTTAGTTATCCCTTTGCCTTAAAAAGTGCAGAGTCCACAGGGTTCTAGAGGTGCTCCGGCAAATTCATTTAGTATGTGGATTGTAGGTCAGCGACAAACCCTTCCAGCTTGCTTTATTTACATGTGGAAAGAGACTCTGAGAGACGTTTTCAAGGCCTCTCTACAGCGAGTTCAGTGGCTCCACAAAAGAAATGAGAATCAAGGTTGTCTTTGGTTATCCAGAAAACGCCTCATCAGAGACTTTCAGGATCTCCTAAATTTGTTAAGCGTTGCATTAACCAGTTCACAGTGAACTCGAGGAAATATGGAGGCTTGTGCATCACTGGAATTGATGGCTGGGGCCCATCTGATATTTCTTAATATTCTAAACATGGGTTGTATTATCTAATCCAGACATAAAACAACTAGTTAAGTATTGTGGATGATCTCTTAGTAACTTGATCTACCAATATCTCCCCATGAGATTTCTTGTCTCTTCAGTGGCAGCCAAAATGATTTAGTGAAATGAACATGACTTTTCAAGTCAGGTTGCCCTGGGCTTGAATCTTTACCACCTAATAGCTTTATGTCCCTGGACAACTGCTTTTTTTTTTTTTTTTTTTTTTTTTTTTTTTTTTTTTACACCGGTAACGATGTTTGGTTGTTAAAAAAAAAACAC
>CAUYLG010027805.1:0-42846 GCA_963573385.1 Cacajao melanocephalus | reverse complement strand
CATTTTTAGACTGCATTCTAGCCTGGGCAATAGAACAAGAATCCCGTTCTCTCTCCCTCTTTCTCTTCCTCTTTCTTTCTCTCTTACATTCTTTTTTTTTCTTTCTTTCACTCTTTCTTTCTTTCTTCTTTTCTCTCTTTTTTTTTTTTTTAAAGTTAATGCTTTATGATATCGATTTCTATTTTCCCCTCTACTCTCAAACATACACCAACACAACTGAAAGCAGGATTTGAGGAATAGATTAATGTTTCTTTATTAACTTCTCTTGATATTTCATCAACTTTGATCCTGTCCCATCTCAGCTTCATCTTTTTATCTCCAGAGGGCAGTTCCTTGTCTCTAAAATGGGTTTGGGCTCAACCTGCAATTTTACAGCTTCACACACCCAGGCTGAACTTCTTTCTTTGTTCTCCCTCCACGATGCTCACTCAGTTGAGAACCCAAGAAGGGAGGAGGTAGTGGTTACTTTTGATCTTGTTCTCATCTTACAGTTCACCTGTAACACCTTGAACAGGAAAGGTAAAATATTGCTCAGCACTATGAATGGACGAGCCACATCAAGGGGTCATCTTTTGGAACTTCCCTGTCAGCCTCCCTGCAGGATCCCCACAGGCTGCACTGGTTCCATGAGGAGGTCAAAGTGGCACTCATCTAAGTAGTATGATTTGCAGGTTATTGAAAAATTAAATGTCACCCATCGGAAATAGTTCTCTCATTGGCTTGTGCAGTTTTGAGAATGCCCGATAAATTGTAAATATGCCATTATAGTTATCAAAAATATGGGGGCCCTGAGACTCCAAATAATTTGCCACAACTTAAAAGTTGAGCCTTGATTATTGGCTCAATATTTATTGATTTATTGGTTTTAATTTTTAAATCAATGTCTATTTAGTGAAGAACAGAAAAAGATGCCCACTGGTGGCAGCATTTACTATATGCCAGGCATTATGCTGAGCATTTTATGTGAATTCTGTCATTTGATCCTGACAATCACCCTAGAAGGGAGACAGTATTATCATCAGTATAATAATTCTATAGATGAGGTAATTTCTGTAGATGAGCACAGAGTAGTTAAGTAACTTGCTGAAGGTCACATAGCTGGAAGTGGCAGAACTAGAATTCTAACCCAGGCCAGCTCTAACTTTAAAGCCTGTACAATGCTGCCTGTAATATTGGAGCCCAAACTTGCTCCAACCTTGCTATCGCACTGAACAAAACACAACCCCTGTGTCTAACCTGTTCTACCTCCTTACAAGGCAATTGGGAGCTTGAGGAGTGAGGGAATAGGCCACGAGATATAAATTTCAGAGCATGGATGTCTGCTGTGGAGGGCAGATTTGACGGAGACATCTGGTAGAATCTTGGGCATTTTTCAAACATCTCAAGGACCCTGCCTGAGCTCCTGAGGAAGGGAGGGCAAGGAAAGATGCAGGAACCCCCCCCAAACCCTCCGAGGGAACCGTATGATATCTTTTGAATTAAACATAGTTGAAGCTAGCTAGAAAGGACCTTGGAAGTCACCTAGTCTAATTCTCTTATTTGACAAATGGGAAAAAGTGAGGCCTAAAGAGGGGTCAGTCACATAGCTAGTTAGTAGCAGCAGGGCAAAGGCAGAAATCTGGGGCTTTTTCTTCCATAATGCATTGCTTCCCTTATATGCATTGAAGAATTTAACTCTGAGCAAACCAGAGATTTTAGCATCTCCGTTTGAGCCAAGCAGCCCTAAATACCACATCTTTATTTTTTCCTAGCTTAATTGGAAAACACAATTACAGTTCTGAGACCATGTATATCTTCAGGACTCATTCACTGATGCTGTCAGAGGATCTGCTTGTCCTCACTAATTTTGAGCTCAGAGATTTAACATGTCCCCATACAGCCTCGTTTCCTTTAATAACCTATCATTGCCTTAACAGTCATAAATGTATTGAACCTTATCTGACAGTATTTATATTTTCATCTGGCACCAACTCTGGGCTAAGGGATTCCTTATGTTTACTTCCCACTTTGTAAAGTAGGCTTGACTTTGGCCCAGAATTTGTTCCTTTCAAGCTTCCAGAGGGGGGAGATCCTTTTTGTGGCATTACAGGGCTTGGTGAACAAGATTCTTTCCCCTTTCCTTCCACCTTGCTGTTTTCAAACTATGGGCACTTACTCCAGACACAACGGGCCCAATTTTGGCGGGACCCACCTGGTGAACATTTTAGGTGCAGCAGCCCATGATCTTTGCAGCATGGCAGAGCTGTCCAATTGTTTTCCCTGATGCTTCCTGGCCAAGACAGGTAGTCCCTCTCAGCAGGAGCTGTGGGGATGACGAGATGAGGGCAAGCTGCTTCTGGCCATAGGTCTCATTCAGCTGAAGGGCAGAAAGGGGGCACTTCAAGATTGAGGGCAGAGGGTGACACTGTCTGGGCTATAGTGGCAGCTGAGGAAGGAAGCCAAAATTCTGGAGCTAAGACTAGTGAGACCGCATTTGAGTTTATCGTATTAACACATTTCACACTACATTTCTTAATGGGCTGCCTTGTTGGATGACATTTTTAGTCACCTTTGGAGCTGGCTGTTGAAAAACTCCTTTCTTGTTTCTTTTAAAAATAACCTTCCGTGCTGTTGAAGTTGAAAAGGTTGTCAGATAGAAATGTTTATGTGCTCTCATCTCAGCTAAAAAAATGTAAAGATGAAAGTATCCAACACATGTATTTACTGAGTACCTGGCGGGATATAATTCACGGAATGCAGTGATATCTGAGCTGCCATCAGTGAGGCAGCCCTTACCTGACAAGGGCTGTATGCATGCCAGCATAAAATGAATAGTCCTCTGACTGTAATCAGTTTACTTGAATCAAACAATTGGCGATTGTATTTTTAAGCAACTGATAATTTCATCTACCATACCAAGTTTTCCCAAAACACATAACTGAGGGCTGACTGCAAAGATAAATATTAACAATCAAAGAAAGACCATGTGCTGCAGTGGTCATTGCTGGGGATGACAGCAATCTCTTGGGAATCTGGCCAAGTCTGAGGTCATTCACCATGACTGAATCCTCCCCCAACCCATCACCTTCCTGCACTTTTACTCTCCCTCACCTGGAATGAAGTTGGTAAAAATATAATAGAGCTATGCTATATGTGATTTATCCTTGGGATAAAACCCCAAATAATCAGTTACTACCAACAGGGATTCCACAAATAATGATGTTTTTTTCTTTACTACCTTTTCTGATGAAGGTCAACAAATAAGGTCTGCAGTGATTGCTTTAGGAATGTATTTGGGAAATCAAGATACGTGAATTCTAGTTTCGTTTCTGTGACTGGCTCTGTGACTTTGAGCTCTCTCTTCTTTGAATCTTTTTTCTTAAATATAACATTAAGACGATGGGCTAGATGATCTCCAAGGTCCCTTCTGTCTATGACAGTCTGTATTTTCAATACAAGGGATTTTATTTTAAAAATATCTTCCCGGGCTCAGTGTACTCAGCCTAGTCTCCTGCACCCTCTGCATCTTCAGTCCTACCATACAACGATCATGTTACATCTAACTTTATATACTTAACAATTATACTTTACTTCATGGTTTTCAAAGGACTTTCACATTTATTCTCTCATTTGATCTTAATTACACCCCTATAAGCTATATAGCACAAGCATTGCTATCTCCATTTTGTAGATGAAGAAACTGAGACACAGACTACTAAAATAACTCATGCAAGGTCATAGGGCTCGATAATAGCAGAGATGGAACAAGAACTCAAGTTTTTTGACTTCAAATCTGCTGCTTTATTTCCCTTTAGCAAATATAATAATAATGGCAACTAATATTTGTTGAGTGTTCACTTTCCACATATTTTATCTTTTAATTTTTACCACAGTGGATACCAATATTTCCTCCATTTGTCAGACAGAAAAACTGACATTTAGAGGGGTTAAGCTCCTCACCCAAGGCTATACAACTAGAAAGAGGCAGATCCAGGATTTGAACTCAGAGAGTCTGGCTTCTGATCTTAACTACCATTGCTATACTGTCTGTCGAGTTCTATAACATGTACTTTAAAGAGGATGAAAAGTCACGTTCTCACTTTGGTTGCCCTACCTGATGGAAGAATAATGATCATTCCAAAAAAGACCAGAACAACTAAAAGTCAGCAAATATTTATTACATATTTACTGTGTGTTCAAATCTGTGCTAGAATGCAGGTATTAGAGGAAGTTGAGGTGTAATTGGAAGCCTCAGTGAATTGGGAATCCACCTCAATGCATAATGTTGTATAACGGTTTTGTGTGTGTGTGTGTGTGTACAAATAGGGCTTATATATACAGCAGGACTTATATATGTATATATATATCAGATATATAAATATATGTACATAGGTAATGGTTTTATATCTACATAGGTGTCATAACCATGATACAATAACACAAATATTAAAAATCAAAATTTTAAAGAACATTTAAAGAGTCTGGACAAATGCTTCCAATATAACATAAAGTAAAAAGGCAGGATACAAATCTGAACACATGTTAAAACTTAATTTTGGGTGATTTTTACTTTACTTGGGTGATTTTTCTTCTCTATATTTTTCAAGTTTTTTGTTTGTTGACAGTAAGCAGAAATTAATTTTACATTTTCACTTTTTATAATCATAAAAATGTTTTCCACATTAAAAAAATCAGGTTGGAGTAATATGACTTCCTAGAGAAAATCTCTTATTAGACAATTAGAGAAAAAGAGATACCAGAAGGTAGTAAAGCAATAAAACCTGTTGTGTTGCTTTAGTACAGTTTCCTGATAGTAAGGCTGCAAAACATGGTGGAAAAGACCTCGCTCTGAGAATCTGTCAGTCTAGATTCTCAACTTACTTTTGCTACTAGGGAGCTGCATCACCTTTGGCAAATCTCTTCTCTTTTCTTGTTCTTATTTTCCTCATCCACAAAATGAGGTAATTAGATTAAAACAACTTGATCCAGTTCCAACCGTCTGTGATCTGTCACAGTACTTCAAGACCTTGTTTTGCTCATTTTTGACTATAGATCAAAGGGTGATAAATTATGACAGGTTAACATTGGAGGCACTAAATGGAAGATACGATTAACTGTGGCCCCTGAAACTCATGTTTTATCATATTTCTAATTAACTTGCTGTGGATTTATTCATCCTCTCTGTCACCTATTTAAAACTGACAGTGTTGTCATTTTTATATATGTAATTGTGCAGCAGTGAAAGCTAAGAGAATAAGGATTATGTTGGGAAGACATCTTAGAGAAGTGCCAAAAGTTGGAAAACCTGCATTATAATCCCAGCTCCGTTATCAATTAGCTGTGTGACCTTGGGCTAGTCACTGAGCATCTCTGTTCCTCCTCTTCAGTTTCTTCATCTGAAAAAAAGATCAGTGATCCCCCATGACAATATAGGAATGGGCTTGAATAGGAAATGAGAAGAGGAGATGATACTCATGGATTATGGGTACATTGGGATATTAAGTTGCTAAAAATTGCCTTTGGTCATAACCCAGGTTTTGGCTTGCTGGATATAGCATGTTGTTCAATACAGAATACAGAAGAAGAGAGGGGAGTGAAAAAAAAAAAAAAAGCCCGGTGGTCTTCGGCAGGATTCTTTCTCATGAATCTATGCTTATGAAATCAGCTAGTTAACCTTTGCTCTCGAGAGAATAAAGACTAAAATGCCAGAAAATCACATTAGCAAAATTTCTCTTTTAATCTTTTCCATCTCTCCTTCCTTTGCTATTTTCAATCTGACTAAGGCAAGCAACATCAAAAGACAAGAAATCCATCCACCCAAACGAATATGTTCTTAACTTCCATACACACATCGACTTTAATTTAAAAACTCAGGAAACTCATGTCTTGGAGAGCCCAGTTGGAACTATCCAGAATCCGGGATCCACTCTTCCATTCTCCCACTGTAAACACATTAAAATATACTTCACATTTGAAGAAAGATAATTCTTTCCTTCGAGCCAGCAAGTGTTAAGGTTATCATATTACTACTATCCATGCTGCTTTACCCAAATCATATCCAGTTTAGAGAAAAAAAAATCAGAAGGGATCATGTCCTTCTGGACAATTCCACTTAATGGTGGCATGATTAGGCCTAGTGGTATATGTGCCCCGGCTTTTTTGAGGTATCAAGTAAATTCTTTCTCCACGTTTTTTTCCTCCGCAAGCAAATCTCTTATGCCCAAGGCAGCATTGTGGGTATTCAAAGGTTATCTCGTCCAGCTTCTTTTCAGCTACAGATTCACAGAACATACAGGTTAGTTTGAAGGGCTTTGGGGATAGTTATAGATGGGAAGAATATCTCCCAAGGTTTGGTTCTGACAAATTCTATTCTTTACCAATCACTTTGCTACTCTGTGTTAATAATAGTTACTATTTATTGAACACCACTATATGTTAGATATTATGGTAAATAGTTTATATGGTTGATCGTAATCTTCACAACAACTTTATAAGATAGTTACTATTATATTCATCCTCATTGCACAGATGATGAAACTGAGGTTCGCAGAGGTTCTGTAATTTGCCCACAGTCATATGGCTAGTAAGAGAGCCAAGATTAAAATGCATTTCGTGGCTCTTGCAAAAAGGGTACTGAATGCTTGTAAGAGGCTGTGATATTTAGTGGAATAATTGCCTAGACTCGATGTGCCAGAAGTGCATCTCTGTTGAGCTTTCATCATCTGAATGGCAAAAGACTAAAAGTATTATCAACTGCTAAGTGGTCGCTAGGAAGTGGAAAGGAACAAGGAAATAGGTATGTGCCATTTGTGTGCTAATGCAGTGCCTGCTCCAGAGAAGAATGAACAGTATGGAGGGCCTCTCTTGGGCTCTTGAAACGAGGGCCCAGGAAGAAAGCTCACTGATGGCCCTGGCACTGCTCTAAGTACTTTACATGCATTTGTGAATTATTTTATTTAAAACCCTCAACAACCCTATGACGTAAAAGCTATTATTATCACCACTTTATAACTGGGGAATTTGCAGCACAATGAAGTTAAGTAACTTGAGCAAGGTCTCACAGCTAGTAAGTGGAAGAGTTGGGATGTGCAAGGATAAGCCACAACTGGGCTGAAACACTAACCATTGATTTTAAGGATTCAATATTTTTTATCACAGACCCTTATAAAGGCAGAGTAGATGCATATGAAGAATTTCTAGATATAGAATTGAGGAGTTTCATTTTGGATGGTCTTTCCTGAGTAAGAAATCAAATGAGATGATAAGAATTGGACAAGAGTTAATGATAGAATGTCTTTGTTGTTGTTGTTTTTGTTTGTTTGTTTTTGAGATAGAATCTTGCTCTGTCACCCAGTCTGGAGTGCAGTGGCATGATCTCGGCTCACTGCAACCTCCGTCTCCTAGGTTCAAACGATTCTCCTGCTTCAGCCTCCTGAGTAGCTGGGACTACAGGCACACACCACCATGCCCAGCTAATTTTTGTATTTTTAGTAGAGATGGGGTTTCACCATGTTGGCCAGGCTGATCTTGAACTCCTGACCTCAGGTGATCCTCTGGCCTTGGCCTCCCAAAGTGCTGGGATTACGGGCATGAGCTGCCATGCCTGGAAGATAGAATGTCAAAGATGGAAGTCACAGACATCATCCAGAAGAACTCCCTAGTTTACATATGATAAAAACTAGAACCTAGATGTGATTTATCCAAGGTCATACAGGCAGTAGATATCAGAGCTGAGACTGGATTCCAGATCTCCTAATTTCTGTCCCATTGTTCATTCTGCCACTCTCGTATTGCCCTTACAACTTTTACTGTTTTCCAAGGCCATAAGAAACATGGTATCTCAAATGTCATATTTCCTATAGTTTATTTCATAAGACTTCAACATAAATTGTGCAGTATATATGTAGGTCAGTTAGTCTTAATTTATACTGTAGGGGTGGTCAGTTACCCTCATTTGGAAATACATAGACAGGAATAGTTATTTAGTATCTAAAGAATTCTAATCAAGAAGTGATTCTAACAATCACCTCAGGAGTTTATCTCCAATGAGCACCAGAGGCTTTGTTAATTAACATTAAACTTCTCATTGGTGAAACTGATAGTGTTCAATATACGTAGATTGGCTAGAAATACGGTAGAGGAGTTCCCAAATTAGCGTAAAGAAAATATAAGCACCTAATAAACTCTATAATATTATCCCTTAGAAAAAAAGATACTGTAGGTTCAATTTGTAAATTGTCCTGTGAACAGCCACTGATGGGGATTTTTGTTTAGCTGAATCCTGCTACTAGAATGTTGTCTTGTATGCCTCAAGCAAACCTTCATGCAAGGTTCTATTGGAGCACCTAGAAGCAAAGGGAGCTGAACTTGACTGAGTCCACAGAACAGGATCCCAATTGTTTTCTATCTATTTTTTATTATTTTAATGAGAAGTAGAACTTTGTCTGAGGCTTGCTTTTGTACCTGGTAGTGAGGTAAATGGGGAGAAGATCCGTAGCGTCACTTTAACTATGGCAGGCTATTAATATCCAAGAAAAAGTACCTAATGATTGGGAATGACCAGATTGGTTTAGGTTAGTTTACAACTTCAGACAACTATTACATCTCTATTTTAGACCCTGGTCTAAAGTTGGCGAGCCTCTTTCTCAGAGTATATGGGAAGCTCCTACCTTGAGTGACTGTTGACATATCCTTACTTGACCCAGTGGCCTCCCAGTTGTGGGCCTGGGGTTTGCATGTTCTAGAACCTAAGAAGTTATCCAAAGTGCAGCCCTCCTTTTGCTAACGAATAGGTACCTCTTCTGATCGCTTATTAATGACCTTGTGCCAGCATTCTGACCTTGCTGAGGGCCTCAGCATTGCCTGGGGGAAGGTTAGTTAGAGTTGAGCTAGCACTCAACCACGAAAAGCTAGTAGATATACAGTGTATGTACATGGGACCACAAGTATGTGCACGAAGGAGAGAAAATTCTACCATATTGAGATACTTTGATGGCACACTATAAGAAGAAAGTCAAAATAGAGTTTTCATTGAGAAGAGCTTTGCTCTCTGCTGTTCTCAGTAAACTACCAGTTAATAGAGCTTCCCTCAACCAGTAACCTATCTGCTAAAAGGAGATGTATAGTATAGTATAGTGCAGCAGTCAGAAATGTGTACTTTCCATTTCCAATCCCTCTAGGTCCTGTTGCAGGCGTTCTGTTTGTCCCATAGTGGTTCAAGAAAATTGAATTTGAATGTCTTCAGGCACAAGCATGGACTCTCTAGATTGCCATACACCCCAGCACTCCCTATTATAACACACCTGGTCCAATTACCACATTTATGTGGTCTGCCTAGCCCCTACATACATTTGAAATTTCAACCCAAGTTGAAATTGATTCAGGCTCTAGAGACAGGAAGATCTCAGGTAGAATCCTGGCTCCACTTCTTAGCTAGTTGTGTGACCTTGAGCTAGTTGCTTATACATTTTGAACCACCTATGATTCCTCTTTTAGAAAATGAGGATGAGAGTTCCTCGCTTGTGGCAATGTTGTGATGATTCCATGAGATAAGGCATGTAAAATGCTTAGCACAGTGCCTTCCATGTGGTACGGGTTTAATAAATGGTAGTTGTTATTATTTTAGCTCTGGTTTTAAATTTGTTGACAGCAAGGATAGGGAGGAGGGCACATTGATTGCTATATGAACTGATTGCAATACATTTATTTTTAATAAGTGGGTTGGCATTTGCCATGACATGTAGTTCATAGCATGTCTGAGGACCAATCATTAGCTAATAAGCAAAGAAAGGAAGATGCATTGTCAAAATGAAAATTATTCCCTCATCTCTACTTACCATCTCAAAGAGCATTTTGCTTTATTTCCCTCAGAAACTGTGATTTGAGGCTAGTCTCTTAGTTCTTTCAAGTCTTAGATTTCCAGCCTGAAAGCTAAATCCTCTAATGCTTGCATGGGCCAAAAGCACCTCAGTTACATAGAGAAGTAAAGTATGTGAAAGTACCTGGCACAATACCTGGTGCTCAGTGGGTATTCAATAAATATTCAATCTGAATCTGTATATCTCTGTAGTACTAGGGCTTTTTAAATCTGTGATTCCTAAACAAAGTGTGTATTAGTATCGCCCTAGACCTTGGTGAAACGCTTATCTTAATATTTTCTGATTCAGTACATCTAGGAATTCATATTTAACAAGCATCTCTGGTGATTCTAAAGCAAGTGGCCCAATTTAAGAAACGCTTTTTAATGAACCAGCAGCTTTGGAAACTGCAATGAGGTACTAGGATATTTGAGTATGTGTAACAGGTTCTGGCTGACTTTGGACATTAATGGCCATTTTTTTTTCGGCTGACTTTGGACATTAATGGCCATTTTTTTTTCTTTTCTTTTCTTCTCTTTTCTTTCTTTTGTTTTTTTTCCTTTCTTTTCTTTTCTTTTCTTTTTTTTTTTTTTGAGATGGAGTCTTGCTCTATCACCCAGGCTAGAGTGCAGTGGCCCGATCTCAGCTCACTGCAGCCTCTGCCTCCCAGGTTCAAGCAATTCTCTTGCCTCAGCCTCCCGATTAGCTGGGACTACAGGCACATACCACCACACCCGGCTAATTTTTTTTGAATTTTTTTTTTTTTAGTAGAGACAGGGTTTCACCGTGTTGCCCAGGCTGGTCGTGAACTCTTGAGCTCAGGCAATCCACCCGCCTTGGCCTCCCAAAATGCCAGGATTACAGGCATGAGCCACTGTACCCAGCCATTAATGGCCTTTCTATCTTAACTGTGCAAGGGTGTTCAACTACATAAAGACCCGTACCCACACCCATACACTTACCCCTCTGTGAGCTGGGCTCTGATCCCTTCCAGTCTCATTTATTGCGTGGTGCTTGACCCCTTTCTGGGGAGCTACAATGATGAGGGCCCTGGTTGCAATGAGTAATCGGCAAGGTAGATCAGCCAATCATGGATAATTGAGAAGGAATTATTTTTTATCACAACAATTTTTAAAAGCTTAAAAAACTTCTTGCTACCCCTCATCACAAACTGATTTTACCTCTGAAAATTTTCCACAGTAACTGTGGAGAATCCTGAAGCTGAAATCATCTATTGCAGCAAACACCACACACAGAACAGGCAGCAGGCCCACTACCATCAGAAGGGTGTGACTTTGGTCAAAGGTAGCTAAAATAGTTAAAGATAACTAACATATTCGAGAATAAAGTACCAGAATTAATCCATGGAGAAGGTCAAATGTTGAAAAATAGATGAAGTGTATTTGAGGGAATCTTCCTTATCCTCAAGAATCTCCCAACACCCCTCTGAATGCCCACAATCCATTTGGTGCAACACTTCCTTGGGCAGGTGCCTTGTTCTGGGTCACTTACCTGTCTTAGAAAGCCCCCTCTGAGGATCCTGCAAGGTAGCAGGTGGCAGTTTGAACAGAGAATTCTGGTTGAAATATTAATGACTGATAAGGATTTAATTTATTCGCTTCCAGATAGCATGCTTGCATTTTGGCACAGGCTTTCAGTGCGGTAACAGAAATAAATGAATTTGTGGAATTTCAGACTAATGGCACACTGTTGGGGGCAATATTTCGGGGGAATTTTGCCGTTTTGTGGTCTTCAAATGACACTGGGTAAGCTTTTAATGACTTCCCTGGAGCAGTTCTCGGCTCAGATCTGCTAGAAAGTGACATTACTTCCCTTCGCTCCCCACAATGAGTGTCTGGCACAGGCCTTGAAAATTGAGTCAATTTTTCAGTCTCTTAGGGAACCAGATAGAATTCAGGTTGTGTTGTACTTCTTGTTTCTAACCCTGTTTAAGGGAAGTCAGACAGCTGAGGAGCAGATGTTACATGCCTGCTTCTGGCATGCCTTGACCCAGAGAAGCAAAGTGGAAAGGGAGTTGGAACCGCATGCCAACCTTCGCTCTCTTGGGCAGGTTGTTTCTAAAAGGGGCACTTTGGGGTATGGCAAGAAGCCAAGACACTGTCACCCAGGCTCATGAGTTACTTCCTCTCTGAACCTGCCTTTCAGTCCCCACTCCGCATCCCTACGATAAAACAACTCTAAATGCTCTCATCAGATATCTAGTCATGCCACCTACAGACCTGGCTGAAATGGACACAGTGTTGTTGGGAATGTGATAGATACATACTTGAGTAAGAATGAGCCAATATGTCTCTTAGAGAACCTTCTTTGGAGGGCAAGAAGATGCAAACATGGTAAGAGCTTCTCTGCAAGAACCTTTTCCTTTAATGATCACAGTCTCCTTGCTCTGGGCTTTTCTTACTCAAAGTGTGGTTCAAGGACCAGAAGCTTTGGCTTTGTGATCACCTGGGAGCTTGCTAAAAATGCAAATTCCTGGGCACCATGACAGACCCTAGTGAATAAGAATCTTTGTTTTAACAAGATCCCTAGGTGATTGGTGTGCACATGAAAAATTAAGAAATGCTGTTCTACACTGAATTGTGCCTCATAGGGTTGAGGGATCACTACCTGCTGTGTTTCTTCTCCTTATTCTTATCCTTGCTCCCCTGTACCCTCCAAATAAGGACAAATGATGGTTGTGTTGAGGATAATTGCTTAAGAAGCCAGTAACAGTTGGGAATTGAGGAACAGGGAGGTCCAGATATCTCATGGGATGTAAACACTTCTGTGACCAATGAGCAATTGGAAATCTGGAAGAGACTTTGCTGGTAATTCCCTTGGGAGGGAGGCCAGAGTGTATGTTTGAGACAAGGAAAGGGAAGGATGGAGCGAGGAAGAGATACTGCTTAACTAGGCTTCCAAATACCTCCAGAGATACCAGTTAGTGACTGTGAGAGGGATGTTACCTCTTAAACATGGCATTCCAAATACCATCCCAGAGAAAGGAAACTTACAGCTGGAGACACATAGGCAGCTTCAGACTCCATACCAGCTTCTTTAATAAAATGAATACCTATGAACTTTGGCAGCTTCCCAAATTACCCCAAAGGCTTTTAGATTGAATGCAAAGAAGCTGAACCTGCCTATGCCTCGGGTGTACTTACAGCCAACCTACTATGTGCAGTTAGACTTCTACTTTGGCCTGTAAAGGTCTTCTATGACCAAAGCCAGCTGACCTTTAGTTTGGGTAGAGTTGAACAGCCACTCTGAGAATAATATACAGAAACACTCCTATTTAAGTATCTTTCCTTGAACCTGAGGCATTATGGTTCCCATAGTTCCTAGTTTTAAAGCAAATACTCCCCCTGTTACATATATTAACCCTTTACCATTTATCTGCCACTTCCATATGTGTGAAATATATATCTCTATTAGATATAAAGCTGTCACCCCCAAAGTAGAGTGCAGGCCTTACTGCACTCTACATCCTTGGAGGATGGACAAAGAATAGAGATATTCTGATGGAGAAGGAGAAGGTCTGGGAATTAGGTCCGGAAAAGTCCAGGGCAGAAAATAGTCCCTAGGTAAGTTTAGTGTGGATGGGATGCCAGAATCAGGGGCTGGTCAGTGAGTAGGCAGTTAGAGGCCAGCAAAAGGGAGTTAGAGTTAGCCGAGCTGGACAGATAAAGCAAGAGAAGAAAATAATAGAAGAAGTAGAAATATGTCCACCTTAACCTTTGGCAAAGACTGACCCCTTTTGGGGGCTGCTGCTCTAGCTCAAGGCTCATCCCACACACAGGCTGAGGCTATCTGTAGCTCTGTATCTGGACCCCAGACATTTCCTGAGCAGCTCCCAAGATGGTGGGAATTCCTTTTGTGTCTGCACAACTCCCACAGTGCTGCTGAAGAATACCTATCACCCCTACCTGGGGTTTTAATTGCACCCTCCTGTGGATATTTTATCTAATAAGACCCAAAGTAACAAAGCCAAAGGAATAAAGTCAAAACTTGATTTTTTTAATGGAGCAGGTAAAATATACAGATCATTTGCTTGACCATCATAGAAGATAGATGGTTTTATGAAAGGTCCTTCAAATTTATTTTCCAGTCCAAATCTAAGAAGTCTATAGGAAAATCATCTGGATAAGCATGTTTATTAGTCTCCCCCAAAGTTATGGAATTCTATCTTATAAAATTCTGGCCCTCTTTTAAAATCTATGCCATCATTTAATCCTTAAACCAACCGTATAAAAATGACAAATCTCTTATCCACAAAGGAAGACAAATAACGATGCCTCAGCAGCTTCATTTATTTTTCAGTCTTTTAAAATGAAACCAGCCAATCACCTCTGACTACCCATAACAATGAAATTTAAAAATACATCAGGAGCCAAAAACATGACAGAAAGCTCATCTATCCGCCACTATTCTCACTCAATCTTAGGGACTAGGGAGGGAAATGCAGAATTAAGGGAATTACCTCTGTAGGGGCAGAAATAGGAAAATGTGGAAAACTAGTTTCATTTTAGGGAAAAAAGTTAAAGTTGCAGAGAGGAAGCAAAACCATGGCCCATTTTGCAACAAATGTAGATGGAGAACAAAATAACTCCCTTTATTCCTTTCCTTTAAACCCTTCTTGCTGCTCTCCCCCGTTATTTACTAGATCAATAGGAAGCTGCCTTCTAGGGGAGGTAATACGCTTTGCAGGAAGCTCACCTTTACAGCCTGCTGATTGCTATCTATTTTTATGGCCCAAATGAACAGCATCAGCTTCTTACTTGCCCACCCCCCCTATAAAAAATAAATTTTAAAAACTGTAATAAACCTTGTGAACAGATGACTTAAATTTTTGACTGGCACCACGAAGGTGACCTCTTCGTGCTGCAGGGGGCTAAGCCAGAGGGGCTGAGAAGTGAGCTAAGCCGGTGAGCTTACTGAAGGCTGGCCAGCAGACAGAGGAGAGAGGGAGAGCAGCAAAGGCACAAAGACAGGGAAGAGGGGGAGTGAGAAAGGGAGTGGAGCCAGAGCAGTCAATATTGGGTAGTATGGCAAAATCTGTTTAAGGGAAGGAGCCTTGATCTTGATCCCAGTAGTCTTCACCTGGTTTCCAAATCGTACGTGGAAAGGACAGACACCAAAGCCAAACCAAGACAAAACAAAACCCACTAGATTGCAAAGAATGGGATCAAGGGAGACATTTCCTTCCCAAATGGACATAAATGGTTAAATTGATCCTGGCAATTAGAATAATTAGAAAATTAGATTGTGACTCGTAGGCAAGAGACAGAAACCTGTTTCAGCTAAGCATATTTGGTAGTGAAATGCGCTCAGTTATAAAAGGAGTGTGTTCTCAGTAGGTATATTTCAAATGGCTTGAAAAAAATTAATGGCACAAAAATTTGCATCTGATGGGTTAGGTTTAGCCAGCAAAAGGGATTTTGCCTGGGGCTCCATTAGAGCCTGCACTCTTAAATCCTATTCTCAATCCCACCATCACCATTGCGCCTCCATCAACAGATTTTTATTTAAGCCAATGCATTTAGAGCACAATTCTGTGGTGAATAACCTTTAAGGTTACATTTGCCTTTTCCCTGCTTCTTGCAAACAGTGCGTAATCCACAAGCACATTTGTTGGCTGTAAAGGTGTACAACAGCAATTTTTGCAATGACAGTGCGGAGAGGGAATATGAGATCTGTGTGCTAATGAGCTGACACTGCAGAGGCTGGGGCGGTGTAGTGTGGAGTGAACTACAAGTGCACAGCAGCAAGACACAGAAGAGGACTTCAAGGGAATCGGCGACGTTTCCTGAGGAACCAGGGCAGCAAAGCCACACAATGTCCCTTGATGTTTCCACAACCCCACCTCCAAAGCCTTAGGACAATCAAATCTGTTTTTTAAAGAACAAACATGTAACTTACATGTGTATACATCTCTTTTCATATATATTGATTGTGTGTGTATGAATGTATGTATCCTGAAGCCAAAATATTCACACCATTCTTGGTTCTGGGGTTATCTAGCTACATTGAAAAGTATGGCAGCAAACTCTATTAATCCCCATGAAATGGGAACATGTACTTCAAATCAGGTGAGTTTCTTTGATAAACTTCAATCCATCTCTGAGATGAGATCCCAAATTAAACCCTTTCAAAGCCAATGTGGCTCTTATTGGCTTCGTAAGACATGGAATAAAGTTGGAGTCTGTCTTAAGCAAACCTCTTAGGGGTTGTGCAAAAAGTTGGTTTCTGATGAAGAAGAGCCTGAAATAACTGATGGGTGGGATTCATTGCAAGGAAACTTTTCAAATACATTGTCAGAGGTTGTAGGGTGGGTGATGCAGAGGGAGAATAGAGAGCAGGAACACATACATGAAGGAATTACCCTTTCTTTATTCTTTGCATGTTTATTTACCTGCATATCTACACCCTAGAAAGTGTGTGCCTGCCTCAGGATTGAGGGTGCAGGAAACATCATGAGAAAAGATCAATTCTAGTGCTAAGGGAATTTGAAACTAGGAAAACTGGGAATTTTGCATAGGAATAAGGGAAAGTTCCTTTGATTTTTGCCAGCCCATTCCATATTGAACCAGACAGGAGAGGTGGTTGGCCACATTGAGACTTATCTGTGGTTTTCACAGATTCTCCCTAGGTCTCCTGGGACGGGCAGGCTGGAGGATACAGAGGTTTTTCTTTGCACAATCAGGGCAGTCAATTGGAGGAGTGGAACCTGGGGTCACCTGCCAGGCTCCAGTATTGAACTAGAATTGCATGCCAGTTGGAAATATTTGATCTCCACTTCCACAAAAAAAAGAGCAATCAAAGCCAGGGACAGAAATGAGATACACTTCCAAGGTTTCTTTGGCCCCTTGAAATCATTGGTTTCTGCATTCAAAGATTATGGTTAGACCAGTCATCTTTCTCATATTATGCTACCAGGCAGCAGCTGCTGGGAGACAGCTTTGAGATCTGGCCCCCCTTCAATGATTGTGTCATTCAGAGATGACTGTTTTGGGGACCAGAGAATATGACAGCTTTCCTCTTCTGTCTTCAGGGAAAGCAACAGGCAGCAGGATACAAAACAATGGTTTCTAGCTATTTTTCCTTCATGTGTCTGTGCATGCATACATGTGTATTTGACATAACTAAGGGCAAGGTCACCTTTTCATTTTCTTTTTCTCATTGCCCAGTGAGCCACCACCCTTCTGAACTGTCAAGCCCCTAGCCACAACCCAGATTTGTAAGTGTAAGTGCTATGAATTTCTAGTGAGGGATTTTGATCAACTTCTCCTCCTTTCCCATGGTTCTTTCATTGCCCTGAGAGGTAAGGCAAAAAGGCAACTCAATACCCATATGGATGACTTATTGCCTTTTCCTAAACCTGAGATTTTCACATGGCAAGAATAATTTCTGATTGCTCCTTGAGGGGAGTTCCCACAGTCCAGGGCTGGTGGGTTTCAATCTGATTCGACTATAAGAACAGGACCAAAAACCTTGGAAATCAATCATTTCTGAGAAACCAGTTCTCTTATCCCAGTTCTCATCAGTGAAAAGACACTGAAGGCATTTGAAATAAATATTATTTGTTATTAATAATAATAAACCCTGGTAGTGTAATGTATTTAGTTTTAAATCTGTTCTAATTGATATTTAGAAAGCTACATTTGAGATTCAGCCTCTTGACAAGATCACAGTGCTGCCGGATTAAGAATCAGATGTGTGTTATAAATGCTGTGGAGACAGGCTGGGATTACCAAAATAAGATGCAAAGTATACACAGACATTTTGAAACTTTCACATTTAGCTGGAATTAATAAATTCCTATTTTTGTCAATTTCAGAAAGCCAAAGAAAGTCAAATATGGAGTATCACAGAACATGTTCATATAAGGATCTGTATCTTCAGCTAAAATTTTCTTAAAGCTGATAACTGTCACATTTCTTGCAGAGTATGTCATCCCCATCCCCTTGGCCTAAGTCTTCAAAGCCAAGGAACCTATGCCCTTGGAGAGAGACCCTTTCATTAGTTTCTGGAAAACATGTATCCTTTGAGGCAGAAGGATTTAAAGAAAGTCATATACAAAGTTTCACCCATCCAAACATAAATATCATTTCTCCCTTGGAAGAGAAAGGAAGAAAAAACCAAAATTCCAAACTACATCAGCCATAAAAGCAAAGCATATTTTATACCATATTCAGCCTCATTGTTGTGAAAACTTTTAGTGAAACAAGCTTACATGAAGAATTCTCAGTCTTTCTCACGAAACATTCCATTCAAGTACAACCATATGTCCAACAGGCTATTAGCCATTTAGGTTCCTGTGGTTTTATTTTGCAAAATGTCCCCTTTTCAGAGGAACAATCACAACTAAGGATTTCAGAAATGGCTTTGGGGCTGATGAATTTCCTCTTTCCATATTCAGTTTTCCTGCTCCAAGCCTCCTCTCCTCCTGCCCCCTCCTTGCTCTAAATTAAGAGCTGTGTTGTCCTTAACAATCATGGGGGTGAACAACATTAGGGGAGGCAGAACTAGCTTTCCAAATCATCACCTGATCACCATTTTCTCCCCTCCGCTCAGTTTGCTAGGCGTTCATCACTTGCAATCAGTTTGTAGTCTTATCAGTTCCTATCAGAGCTGTCTCAGTAAGTAAGGTAATATTTGAGGACAGAAAGAGGCCAGGAAACCCAGCCTGATCTGCCCTCAAGGTCACTTGTTTGCAGAATTTCTCATATTTGCTTCCTACACATTAGGCGATTGTCAAATTCAGCTCGTTCCTACAGCCAGGCACAAGCTTTAACAGTCAAGTGATGTACATCCTGAATTGACTCAATCAAGAAGCTGCTGCTTCTTTTTTTAATCTCATCTGAAGAAATTTCTCTGAACAACTATGCTATTTTTTTCTTTCTTTCTTTTTTTTCCCCAGTTAAAAAAAAAAGAGTGTTGGAGAGGGAACACTAGGTTAGCAGGGAGGAAAATGAAACTTTTGCATCAAACATCATTTGGAACAGACTTTTGCCCACTGTCTTGAGTTTTTTCCACTGCCTTCAGCCCCTCAGCAGTATCCTTTGGAGTTTATTTATGCAGCATGAAACCGGATGGATTAGAGCCCCTAAAATACGTACTACTGAGGCAATCATCTCCCAGCACACACACATACCCTAAGTGCCACAAGAAAGATGCAAATGAAGTCCCCAACTTCCCAAAGGGAGGAAAAGCAGCTCTACTTACAAGCATTTGTCACAGAAAAACTATTGGAGGAATCCAAGTGATCTACGTGGTAATTCAAATGGAAGGGCTTCTCGGTGGTGTTCTGGTTGGTGTTGTATAACTGCACGGCAAAGCGGAAAGCGCTGTGCTCCTGCACTGTGTTTCTCATGAAAAGTCCACCTATAAGCAAAGGGAACGGAGGTTTGGCTTGTGTTCCCATACCCTAGGGCCAGTTAGAAATTGGGGAACACTACAGATACTGGATACCTCTCAATGACACTGGGGTGCGGGATTGAGGATTGATTTTCAACCTGTGTGTCTTTCAAGACTTGTGAACTCAGATTTTGGCCAAGAGAAACCCGGTTTTTCCAGACTGAAGAAAAGACGCTAGAGAGAAGGGAGAAGAGAAGAGGGGGCTGTTTTGGGGTAGGACGATGGAACCAAGAGTGAGACTTGGTTCTTTCCTAGGAGGTAGCCTTCTTTTTTTTTTTCTAGCACCTCCCCCCCACCTTCCAGCGCTCAGCCGCACAGTGGTTCATCTTTTCCTTGTGTGAAGGGAAAGGTTGGCAAGAAAAACAATCTTGTTCCCTCTGCTACCCCAACCCATTCCCCATAGCCACCCTCCCTCGTGACAATACAGGGGGTTGCTTCAGTAATGGCAAAAATTCTAACTTCTAGACTTGTAAATACAGACAGAAGCCAAGATAACTCCCTCCAGGTGCACAGGAGCCGGGCTCCAGACAGACACAGCGGCAATTCATGAATTCGTGTTCTGCGTGACTTCGCCACTTGCCCGCTCAGCACCTTGTCTCACCCCCGCCTCCTACCCCAACCACCACGGACGCCGGCTGCTGCCCGGGTCTGGGAGATCCAAAGTGGGCTCAACCTACCCCAGCACCAGCCTGTCTCCCCACAGCCTGAGACTCTGGACTGAGCACCCGGGGCCCGAGTTATGTGCCCTGGCGCGGCCAGACAGTCGGCATCACCCTGGGACAACTTCCAGCAGCTGCATGCACGCCATGGCAAAGTCCAGAGCAGCGAGCCGAAAAGCCTCGACTCTTCACCCCTTTGCAGCATCCCAGCCTCCCGCTCGCCTCCGGTGCTCCTCTCAGCTCGGAAAACCTAGCAGTCCACCCCCACTAGCCCCAGGAGACCCCTCTCTTGTCCCAGAGGCTCTTCAGACCAGCCACCTCGTTGAGGCTCAAATTTCGCCCCCCCCCCCCACTTCCCCACCATCTCTGCCGGTCCCCGGCCCCAGTCCCAGTTCCCAGGCCATACAGGACAGGGACCCACCGCAGCGAAAGCCCTGCTGGGGCAGTGGTCTCCGGTAAGGGAGAGCCTGGTCCGACCGGCTGGCTCGCTGGCACTTACCTATGCTGATGGTGTTGGGGAATCCACCGTGAGAATGACCCAAAAGCCCCAGGACTAAAAAGAAGACCGCCTGGAGCACGCTTTGCCCCATTTTCTTCTGCCTGGCCATGCTATGCCTAAAACGAAGCTGACAAGAGCATGGGCGCAACTCAGGAGTCGTCAAAATAATAATAGAAAAAGAAGAAAAATAATTCACTGGCTCTTACACCCCCTCCCCTTAACTTGCTCTCGCTCACTCTTCCTTTCCACCCCGTTAGTCTTCCTCCTCCTCCGCTGCCGCCGCCTCCTCTTCTTCCTCTTCTTCTCTCTCTCTCTTACTCTCTCTCTTATTTGCTCTCTCGCTCGCTCGCTCGCTCGCTCTCTCTCTCTTCCTTTCTTGCTCCCTCTCTCTCCCTCTCGCTCTCAGGATCTCTCACACCCCCTCCCTTCCCCCCACCTCACTTCTGTCTTCACACCAATCTGGAAGGCGGGTTCATTGGCTGCAAGCTGGGTTCGCCAAAGCGATTTCTCTCCCTATGAGGAGAGAGGAGAGAGGCGAGAGGAGAGAGGAGAGAGAGAGAGGGAGAGAGAGAGAGAGAGAGACAGAGAGAGAGAAATTAAAAACCTAAAACATAGAACAAAATGAGCGAAACGCCGAAAAACAAAAATTGAGAAGCAAAATAAAGAGAACGAAAGAAGAAATTACAAAGACAATCTGAGACTCTCTCTCCGCGGCCCCCCCCCAAAAGATGGTAGGTCTAAAGAGGGGGAAAAAACGGAAAAAGCGAAAAGGCTCAGTGCCCATGAATTGGGCCCTTCCAATTGGGCCGGTAGGGGGGATATTGATCAAAGTTGATCTGACGTGGAATTAAAGCCGCACACCGCTTAGCTCCACTGCAAACTGCAGCCCCGGACTGCAAAGCCTAGGCGCTGGCGTTTGTCAACACGGGAGATGGGATCAATAGAAATACACCAGTCCTAACGTGGATCAACCTTTCAAGCTGCAACCTCCTCCCATACCCTTTTAAAAAAGCTGCATTGCCTCTGTGTTTGTGTCTGTCTTAAAGAAGGGGGGCCTTAGGAGGGCCATTAGTGGTTACTCCAGAGTCTTTGTAGAGACTCGCAGAAGCAGTTCCCATCACAATGCGCCCGAAGATGCTGCGCATGCCCATGCCCGGTTTCTGCCGCTCCGCTTTTACAGCAGAGATCCGAGGGCGAGTGAGGAACCCCCACCCCCATCCCCGCAGCTTTGGGAGGTGTGTCCCTCCCCTTAAGCTAGTGCTGAGGCCGGCTTGCGGGGGCATGGGGTGGGCAGTGCTGGGCAGTGATGGGCAGTGTGGGACTGACTTCTTTGGAGGGCGTAGGAAAAAGTATGTGCGTGGAGGTAGTAACTAAAAGGTTAATGAAAAGGACGCTCAGTCTCACTGACCAGGGAGGAGAGAGGTGTGGGAATGAGCTGGTCTGGGGGTGGGGATTGAAAGTTGAGGTTGGAGAAAACTGTAACTAGATGCATTGCTCTAGATTTAGCAACCTAGGCTCCTGATGACCTCAGAGGTTATCAGTTCTTTCTGAGTCTTTTCCGCCTCTGCTGTAAGGCGAGCAAAGAACCTGTGAAGCCTGGATTTCAGTGACTGCTTGACTTCTCCATAGCAAGTTGCGGATGAACCTCCTGGGCTATAGACTCCTCTCCCTAGCCCCTTTCTCCTGCAATGAGTAAAAAGAATCCTCTTTATCTCTCACGCTTTTCACTTTTACTTTACAGTTACTGAAGAAGGCATAGGTTTTATCCTCCCCACACCTGCTATTTTCCTTTTCATACCCTCTCCTCCTGGTTTAAGTGGAGCATGAACTTTCCTGCTGGTGTAAAGTGAACTAATATACACTGGGGATACAATTGCAGATATACAGGCAATAGAAGGACCCTGGAGCCCAGCTAGTACATCAATTGCTCCAGAACTGTGGATTTGGCAAGACATAGGCTGGAGCCTGGAACAATGGAACAAAAGGGCTTCAAACCAGAAAAACTGTCCTAGGCTCTTCCCAAATTTCTGTTCATTCTGATAATGCATAATTTATTCCCACCCACCACCCATAGAAATCTTTTGTCTCCATTTTGATATTTCATGGACAAGAGTGTCGGAGAAACATGAAAGTCCGAGGAGACTCATCTTTTCAGTGGAAGAAGCATTAGGGCAAAGTGGGTAGCAGAGATAAGGTTGGTCACCCCATGCCAAACGTAGACAGGGACATAGCATCATTCAGGAACATGGTCTTAGAAGGCATACAAGTCCAGGTTCAAGTCTAAATCCCATCACATACAGGCAGTTTGTGACCTTGAACACCTTTGATAATCGGAACCCTAGTTCTCTCATCTTCAAAATGGGAATATTAATATCTTTCTTTATAAGGCAATTGTGAAGATTAAGTAAGATAATAGATATGAAAGCATCTAATTCAGTGCCTGCCTCAGAGAAAAATCAATAAATGTTAATTTCCAAACTCCCTTCCTTCTTTCTCACCTACTGAAAGTGCCCTCTTGTCCCCCAAATTTCCTCATGCTGTCCTCCTCTCTCCTCATATTCCATATAACTTTGGACCTGCTATCAAGTCTATGCCAATGTTCCACATTAAAATCTTGCCATTGTTGCTCCTCAAAAGGCCCAGGAGACAATCTTTGCTAAGGTTCTAATGGCAGGCAGTGACAATCTAATATTAAAAATGACACATTTAAAGAACCTCTACTCTGTGCCAGGCACTAGGTGTTTCTCCTTTTAGATAACACAGTTGCATTTTAATAGGAGCCTTCAATGAAAGTCTTGTCCCAAAGGAACAACTTTAATGAGGAGGTTTTAGTTTTGATTTCATGTGGGTGAACAATATATTTTGTACCAGGGGAAAGTGACTTTCAGCATGTCTCACTTCACTTCTGAAAGTAGCCAGGTCCCCATCCAAGCTCGACCAGCTATAAGAGGAGGTGGAAGAAAAGATCTGTGGCCATCTTCACTGTCATTTGGCTTGAAGAGTGCTGAAGGTGGATCAGTAACTAAAGATGAGAGACTGAAAAATATTTTGGTGACTATGCACTTGAAAACCCTCCACTGACATCATGCCTGTGAATGACACCCATCCCTTCCATTTTCATCCTCCCCTGCCCACTACCTTTCCCCCCTCTCTTTTATCTGCTGCCATTCTTTCAATTTTTAGCTGTCAGTGGCAGCTGTTGGCAGAGTTGGACTAGTCTCATTTGAGCCAGAAGGGGCACAGTGGTAGACTAAGCATATTGCTGTTGGTTGAAAAGCCTGTATAATACATGCAAATTCTTTAGCAATCGATCCCTTACTCAAAAGAGCAGTGAGACACTTTGTAAACTTCAACTTTGATTTTCCAACAAGGGGTTAGAGATTATTTTAGCAGCATCATAGCCACCAGAAGTTGCCAACAAAGCCCCAGACCTAGCTCTCCCTCTGTGGTTAAGAGGTATCCCTGCTGGATTTAGGATTACCCTCTAGTCTAGTACCTATGGTTTGTACTTTTAAATTAGCTCTATATGATAGTTTGAAAAGCAAGAAAATAATCCGTTGCAGTTTTTATCAAAAAGTAAAAGCTGTGCTGCTTTTCATGAGCTTTGTGCTTGGTTCAGACTTGAGATAGGTGCACTTGGATAAGCAGAAAGAACTGTTGGCCAGTGGAATTCTACAAGGGGATCTACACCATACATTGAGCCTCATACTTGCTAAGTTCATAAAAATTGGGAAAACAACAACAGAAATCATCCTAATTCATTGGAAGGAAACTGCTATACCCTTCAAAGATAATGAAACTAAGATACTATATCCTTTGCCCAATGGGAATATAATTTCCTAACCATTTTACTTGATAGTTTGATTTCTTCAACAAATATTTATTGACCACCTGCTATATGGCAGACTTTGCTGAGCACCAGGAATATAAGGGAGCAAGAAACAGTTTCTGCTTTTAATGAATTTCAAGTTCAAAGGAGGAACAGATGTATTCACTGGCAATGACAATGCAATATGGTAAGTGTGCTCTGAAAATGGTAAGCACCAGGTACAATGGCAGCACAGAGGATGGTGTTTAAATATCTGAAACAAGCACCTTTTCTGCTTTTATGTTTGATCATCCTATGATTCCATGAGGTGCGATTATTTTGGGGTTAGAAAAACTGCCCAAGCTTCAGCCAAGACTCTAATCAAGGAACTAAGCTAGATACAATTGATTCTTTGTGGCCATCTTTTGCACTGCCACTTCCAGATTATTTGGGAAGAATAGAGAGTTTAGTCATATCTGGAGATTCAGGTTGGACATGACTTCTAAGAAAGCTTAGGTCCTCTGACCTACTTCTCTGTAGTTCTATTTTCTCCATTATATCACCCCTCCAGAAACCTCTGTGGAAAGCTTTTATCTAGATGTTGGCTTCCATGTTGTTGAATAAATCTACAGTCCTGAGAAGCTAAAACTCCAGACACAGGCCTAGTTGGAGCTGCTTCTGCTGGAAATGTATCTATGAGTCAGAGGAAAAGCCTTATTAATTTGGCTTTAATAGGCCAAGAAATGGATCCACTGAAACTTCTAGAAGGAGAAAGTTACACCAAATGAGCAGTAGCCATGGGAGCAATTGTTTACCCTAAATTATTTTCAGATTAGCTTGCTTTGTGTACATGATAAGGGTGTTTAGAACTCCATGGTTTCCTTGAAGACATCCCCGGGAGAAATGTGGAGGAGCACTTAATTGGAGGTGACTTGCTATCTTTTGTACCTCTCTTCCAACACCTTCCTCTCTGGACTAAACACTTTCATACTACCTCCTTTAAGCACCCTCAGGGTTAGTGACCATGCTGTTGAATGGTCCTATATCAGTTAGAATACTTCATGCTGCAGGCAAGAACAAATCCACTAAAACTGATGCAAACACTAAGGAAGACACATTGGCTGATATAACTGGAAGGGCCAAAGGTATGGCTGACTTGAGAATTCATTAGACTCAGTAGTTGAACAATTTCATCAAAAACCTAATTTCTTTTCCCCTCTCCTTTCTGTTTCCCTCAAGATGGCAAAATGGCTGTAGGATTTCTTGGCTTCATATCTATGTCACATCATCTTGTATTGGTTGGAAGTGAATCATATGACTGTTCATGATCCAATCTTGTGGTCGGTTAATGCCAGGCTTAGGCCTGAATTACCTGAACCAGTAGCCATGGCATAGGGGACCATATTTATGATCCATCTGTACAGTTTAGTGTAGGATCAGTCTTCCCATCACCACCAAATTACTGATTGATAAACTGGGAGAGAGAGATATGGAAATTGGGAAACAATCACAATAACCACTGACATTCCTGTCTTCCTGAAGGCCTGCTCCCTGAGAATTGTGGGTAGAAATAATTGTATTCTTCAAATGTCTACAGGCCCCTGAAGACTTGCTGAAATGGTTTGTCTTCGGTCGGTTGTAGGTAGACTTCTCAATGCTGAGGTCCTTTTGTTACTTTAGTAGCACAGCCCCCTAAATTTAGTTCAAAATGCATCTGCCTGATATTTTACTTCTGTTCTTAACAGAGTAATGTTATATTGAGAGTCCAGGGTGAGAAACTGATATAGAAATCATTTCTTTTCTAGGCAAATAGGCTTCTGGAGACTTTCAGGTAAAAATCTAGAGATTCCTCTGCATGTTCTTCTCAGGATAAGCAGAGGTGTCACTCTACAGACTAAGAAACCGAGGAATCAGAGAGGTTAAGTGAATAGTCCAAGGTCATACAGCCAAGTGGTAAGGAATGGCATTTCTTATCCCTCTAGGACTTCATTCACCAGGCCAGAGTCTTCTTCGTGCTGTGAGGCTGAGGATGTGGAGAGAACTGAATAATAATAAATACATTCTTCTGGGATGGTTACATCTTAGAAGTAATTCTCCCCTTGTAGACTCTGAATGGGCTTGAAGACTGTAGATGAAATTCACATGGCTTTAGGACTCCCACTTCTCACAAAGTAGCATTCTTATAAGCTGCAATGTCGCTCTGATGAGAAGTGTTAATTTATTGTGAATTATTCCACTTTACCTCCCAGAGATAATATTGTTGACATTTTTATTAATGTATACCATTTTACCCCTCTGGGAAGGTTAAAAACGATCACTGGGAAACAGCATAGGCAAGCCAGGGGGAAATTTACCACCAAACTAAAATGAGCCCCTCCTCCCAGTCCTACCTGGGGAACGGTTGCATGTTTGAGTAGAGCTGAGAGTTTTATAGATGTCGAGGAAGTCTTGGTGCCAATTGTTTGAGTAGTTATGCTTTATACTCAACTGGAAAACTTTCCATTTCTTGAAGTACTTATGACAATTGGAAACTGACTCAGGATTCTGAAACTTACATGACTGGATGTGAGGAACTGAGTCATCATCATGCCAGATAACATCATATGAAGGCAAATATAGACTTATTCCCCATTTTTGTGGTATATCTATGTGTGGGGGTGGTGGTGATGGGGTTGGGATGAGTGCAGCACACATGTTAGATTCAGTGAGAACTCTAATTATTCACCCTTTCCCGAATCCATATCTTTATCATATCCTCATTGTGGGCAGTTTGTTTTGCTGCCCTTTAACTTGGCCATGTGACTTGCTCTGGCCAATTGGATGTGGGAAAAAGTGATAGTGCACAAATTTCAGCTTACATCTGAGGAATCCTCACACATTTCTGCTTGCCATCTTCAACTCTGTCAGTGCCATGAGAAGAACATGTAGCAGCTAGTTTGCTGGCCCAAGAAAGATGAAAGACATGCATAGCAGAGCAGCTCCAGTTGACTTACGGACCAACAGTGAGCAGCAGAGCCACCCTAGCTACTACAGCTTGTAGCAGCACTGCACTATTGGGGCCAGTCAAGATCAGCTGAACACCAGCCAACCTGCTGATCAGTGAGGAATGAAAAGTGACTGATGTGGTTTGAAGCCACTTAGGTTTGGGGCACCTTTTTGTGGAGCAATAGCTAACTAATACAGCAGGCCTCTGGCCTTAGTTTATTTCTATGAATGAGATAACGCTAGGGTGATCATATATTTTTGTTTGTCCAAGACCATTCAGTTTATGCCCATGGTCTTGGCACAATTATAAGTGTCCCCTTTCACTGGGATAAAAATCTCTCAGTTTGGATGCAAATTTGTATGGTCAATCTAGCTGAGACAATGTAGAGCTTGTATGTGGTTGCTTTAAGGGCCAGATGGAAGACTTGCTATCTGCTTGTTGGCTATTCCCACCTCCTAATTTCTGCTTCCTAATTTGTCAGCTGGGGATTTGAGTTTAGCCATCTTGAGGAATAAGGTATTTTTAACACTCCTTTAGATGTAGGGAGTTTTGGGTTTCCTGCTTTGAAAGAAAATTCAGAGTATTTAGGGGAATAAAAGGATAACTGGAAACATTTGAATTTTAAGATACTTGCCTGTGGCTAATTCTTAAAGAGGAATTGCAATTGCTGGTTTTCCTAAAGTTTAATCTGTTATAATCTGTGTGCTGTGGGCATATTCTGTTGAATCTTTGTGACATCAATTTCATGAACATAATATTTTGAGGAAAAAGAAAAGCATATTAACCACTCCACATTTTTCTGGGCAATTACCCACAAAATTAAAATTAGTAGTTTTATCCTTTGAAAATACAGTTATGCCCTAGTTAAAAAAAAATCAGTATGTGGAACTAGAAATTTGGAAGGAGTTTTGTAGTTTACTAAAAGATTTGCTTAAGTTTTCCTTTAAGTAGTGAACTGCTCTTGTGCAATGGTTATCAGTCAGTTGTGATTTTGCACCCTGGAGGATAAGCGGCAATGTTTGGGAGAGGTTTTTGATCATATTCTTGGCAGTGTAGGGTGGTGCTACAGACATTTATCGGGTAGAGGCCAGGGATGCTGCTCAACCCCTTATAAAATACAAGGCAGCCCCAAATATCAATAGTGCCACTGTTGAGGAACCCAACTCTTATTTATTCAGAATAAGAGTTTTAGAAAAACCAAATGGGTTTATACACACCTTTTCAGAAATGTGAATATTGAACTAGGGATCTGAAAACTTGGATTCTAATAATAATTCTGCCAAAATTACTAGGAATGTGACTTCAGGCTATCAATCATTTAAACTCTCTGAGACTCAGTGATTTGATCTGTGAATTGGGGATGCATCTTATTTATATGTCTATTTGGAGCATTAGAGAGAAAACAGAGGGATGAGGAAAAAGGGGGAAGAGGGAGGGGGAAGATCACTATTACTATACACTTAATATTGTGGTATTCCAGTTGGTAAAGTTGATTAGCTCAAATCGTAGAATTACCAGGAAATGTGAACTTTCTAAGCATACTTCTACTGCTTTTACAGCTGAAGAAATGACAGCAGGGCAGAATATCTCTCACTTCCCCACATCCAATGCAGAAGCCAAGGCTGTCTGACTTCCTGTGCTGCTTTTTCTTTTGCATTAATTCACTGCAAGTTACCTACAGTTCCTGTTACTAGTTATCAGTGCTTCAAGGAATATTATCCTTTTTATTATTGTTAATGTTCTTTTTTTATTTTAGAGAAAATGCTAACGGAGAGGAAGCAGCAGTTATGAAAATATCTCTATGGTGATCACCAGAGCTCAGAGTTGGGCAGAAAGCTGGTTTCTGCTGAGCTACCACCACTTAGTTGGATTCACGGGTGGGAGAGTGAGATGGACTCTTAAGTTCAAGGGTGGGAGAGTAAGATGGACTCTTAAGTAGCAGCAGGAAGGAGGAAAACTAAGAACAAGGCCCACACAGTGTTTGGAAACTCTTCAGGGCAGACAGAACTGGCTATGTAATTTACAGGATTTAGAGCAAAATGAAAGTGCTAGGCACCTTCTTGAAACATTTTTAAGAATTTCAAGACGGAAATGACAGTGCATTAATCCAAGCATGAGCCCTCTAGTATGGAACTCTGTGTGACTGCACAGGTCACACTGAGGGCAGTGCGTGCTCTAGAGAAGAATGAGTCAGTCTGGAGTACTTCCCTCTTCAGTTCCCTGAGCCCTTGACTCCAGGCCCCAGGGAGGAAGCTCATTCACTAAAGGCCCTGCAGGGTCCACAGGAAATGAAGAGGCTTCCTCTAGGGAGGTACAAACATTTCCTCACTGCTTCGCCCAGCCTCCCTCAGTGGATAGACTCAGTCCCAAGAGAAGTTACATGTTACAGAACAAGACACAATCACTGTATCTTGGCAGGAAACCAGCCAAAGAGTGGTCTTATAGATCCTACCTGCCCTGCTATCTAAACTCAAATTGAGTTCCCTTGGGAGAAGATGATTCCATATTCAGAGTCATCACACTGGGAAAGTCCTTGTGAGGCAATGCCTTTAAACACAAAAAACAAAACAAAACAAAGCAAAAACAAACATTTCCTCCCTCTTAATGTAGTTTAAGGGTTTAGAACATTATCACATTTTGATAATAACGGGAAAGCAGTGACTCTCCCATTCTGAATTTCCTTTACTCGAATTTCTGGTATATACAGACTAACTTCGTACTTTTTCCTGATGATAGTGATGATAATAATGATGAGGAGGGGGAAGAGGAAGAGAACGATAATGAATGTAATGATGATCATCATGACAACAATGATGATGATGGCTAACATTAATTTCTTACCTCATGCTAGTTATCCTATGAAATTGTTTAAATGTATTGTTTCATTGAATTCTTACAACAACCCTTTGAGATAAGTACTATACTATTAGTATCCCCATATTCCATTCAAATCAAAATTAGAACCATTTCGTATGAACCTTAAAGGAAAGAGACTCTGAAAAGCATCTATTACACAAGAGATATAAAATGGGAAGTGATTGCACAGTTCCACAAGTTAGAATGTGAAAAGTGTCATTGATTTTTCCTTTTATTATAGGATGCTTCCCTTATTGTATTTTTTTGTGAACAGAAAATTTATTTTTAAATGCTTTGTACAATGCTTAGTACCCAGAGGCTTCCCAATAAAAGCGTGCTGAATGAATTAATAAATGTGGGCTGGCCGGGTGCAGTGGCTGACGTCGGTAACCCTAGCACTTTGGGAGGCTGTGGAGGGTGGATTGCTTGAATCCAGGAGTTCGAGACCAGCCTTGGTAACATGGCAAAACCCCGTCTCTACAAAAAATACAAAAGCTATCTGGGTGTGGTGTTGCATACCTGTAGTCCTAGCTACTCAGGAGGCTGAGATAGAAGTATCACCTGAGCCTGGAGAGGTTGAGGCTGCAGTGAGCTGTGATCACAGCATTGCACTCCAGCCTGGGCAACATTGTGAGACTCTGTCTTTAAATACATAAATAAATAAATAAATAAATAAATAAAGGCTTTCATAGGCTCACTCAAGATCTAAATTTTCTTACGAAGTTTCAGGAAAACACTCTAAGTTACTTTATAATGAATAGTGCCAGAGGATTTTGAGAAACAATATTTTATAGTTAGAGAAGTACACTGTATCTTTATTTCAAGTAAATTATACCTGTGATATCAGCCTGCTCTTTTTATATGGTTGTAAACTAAGGCATCATTACCACCACCTTGTGGAAGTTTCCAATAATTGCAGACAAATTACCCAAGTAGAAAGCCACGGAGATCTTGACTATTGAACCTTAGACTTCTCCTCCAACACATTACCTGATTTTTGCTCTAGTTAGATTTCTGGGTAGTAAATTAAAGCAATAAATTTGTGTGTCTTTTATTTTGGGTGACCTCAAATTCTTCTTGGAATCAGGAGCAGCATGGTAAAAAAATACATGAATGAATGGAGAGTTTACATTTCCAAACTAACCCATTAAAAAAATTATAAAACTTTTCTTGCCTTTCTAAAGAGGGTGAAACTTGAGGGAATCAAACTTATTTGGTATTGGATGGAATACACTATAACTTTACATTTGAACTCTAACTAGATATTTTGCTAGTTTTGTTTATCTGTTTAAGATTTTGTGAGCTCCATGAGGGCAGGGATTTTATTTTTTTGTCTGTTCTGTTTACTGCTATAATCCTAGCACCTATAACAATGCATTGAGTTTAATGGATGCTAAATATTTCTTTTTCAAATGAGCGAATGAATGAATGAGTCAAAAGCAAGATCCAGTGATGCTTAACATAATGGTACATATATTAGGAGGAATACAAGGGAGAAAAAGTTTCTGATTACATGGATGGACTGAAATAGAACAGACCCAAATGCCCTTTTGTCTGGGTGATTAGATTTGGCAAACTCTTAGAGAGCAGCGACCATACGTTACACTTAGGATAGTACCTCTTGAGGTGCAGAGGTGGTGGAGAATAGTGGAGGGTGGATCTGGAAAGGGAAAATAGGAAAGAATAACTTTATCTCTTCTTGCCTCTTCACTTATAAAAGTTACTCATCCTTTCCCTCTTCCTTTCAGTATTTTGTTAGATAAAAGTGATTCGTGTATTCCACAAAGTACTTGGTGGAAAGCAGTCCTTGTGTTACTATTAAGGGACAGATGACAGTTGAGAAGAATTGAAGGTCTGAGTTAGTGTAACATTTCCTGTTTCTCAAGATTGTGGAAATTGGCTGACTATGTCTGTAGCTGTCCACAGCATGATAAGGGGCTGGGTTGCAAATGCTGAGAAAATGGAAATGGACGTCAGCAATTTGCTTCTATACCTTATAATATGGGCAAATCTTGCTTTATGCAATGGGCATGCATCTAAAAATTTGAGTGGAAAATGAATTTAGATAAATTGAATCCTATTTTAAATCCAGGACTGGTGCTTGCCACTTAAAGGAACCGTGAAGCAAATCATTTTTTCAAGTTAAAAATGGGCTATTTTGTCACTTTTGTAGTTTCCTTCATGTTGTACTAAAAATAAAACATAGTCCCCTAGAATTTAGGGAGTAGATTCTTTTGCATAAAAAGTTGTGGTTTTGAGATGTTTATTTTTCAAACCTTCTCTGATATCAGAGTTTCAATAGAAAATATCTGGTTTTCTGAAATCCCCAGTATTCCAATCTAGTATCTTTTCATGGTACTTCTTCTTTTTTTTTTTTTTTTTTATTGCTACTTTTATTTTGGATTCAGGGAGTATATATGCAGTTTGTTACATGGGTATATTGAATAACGCTGAAGTTTGGGGTACAAATGATCCTATCACCCAAGTAGTGAGCATACTACCCAATACATATTTTTTCAGCCCTTGTCCCCCTCCCTCTCTCCTCTCTCTAGTAGACCCCAATATTCCTTGATAGTATACTTCTAAAGTAGGGTCAGAAATTTTCCAGTTTTATCTGGGACAAAGTTGAAGTGTTAATAAAACATACATAGGTATTTCCATCTTTGCCCCAAATTACCACCAATCACTTCTTCACTGAAGTCTTGGATGTACAACATAACCTATAAATTTCATGCCAGGGGAAAGAAACTATAGTGTGAGTTATTATTTATCAGGTACTTTCTATGTGCCAGGCATGTGCTCAGTGCTTTTATATATTAGATTATCTAATGCTAATAGCCCCCTGTGAAGTAAGTACTATTATTACTTCAATTTTGCAGCTGAGGAAATGAGTCACACAGAGTGATGGGGTGGCTTGTCCAAGGTTACATAGCTCTAAGTGGTAGATGTGAAATCAAGTACAGGAAGCCTCTCTGTCGGTCTGCCTCCACATCATTCTGTGTGTGTGTGTATGTGTGTGTGTGTGTGTGCGCGTGCACGCGCGCGCGCGTGTGTGTGTGTTCTGACATCCCAATTCGTTTATGTATTCCCAAAAGGCAGAGAACGGATAGCTGCCTCCATGCCATACAAGCTCAGTGGCTCCTCACCATCATTGTAGACTGATTGGGAAAAACAGATACTTGAAAGAAAATTCTGTTTTGTTTTTATAAGTTTCCCTCTCTAGCTAGGCTAAAGATAATTTATTTTTTTCAGGGGATGGAGGGAGTACTGTTTACTTCTCCTAGAAAATAGTTACTTACTGAATGGCAATCTCATGCCCTGCAAGGGTTAATTTTACTGTCTGAGAGAGGATGAGGCAGTGTGTATACTTATCAGATACTTGTCTTTTTCCATCAGAACCATGGTAGGTGGTTTAAAGGAAGAGCCACTCAGCCTGAGTTCAAAATAGCACATCCACAACCAGTGTTAGACTGATTCGACCTCTTTAGGTCTCACCACTTTTTTATCTGTACGTTGGGGATGATAATAAGCAGCACATCTTTCATCAAGATATTGTGAGGATTGAATGAGATGATTAAAGTACATTGAATTATGCCTGCATGTAACAAATACTCGGTCGTATTAACTCTTATTGTTACTAACTCCAGGCCCATAAACATGTTTTAGCACAGGTTTATCAGAGCTTCTTTTGGTTCTGGGGGCTCTGAGAGAGTACATTTTGCTAAGTTGGAGGAAGCAGGAAAGGCATTTGCATTTTCAGAAGTGGTCAGCATTTGAGTTTGTTTAGCCCTGACAAGAAATGGCTTCTTATTTTGAAAACAAAGGAAAAATACATTTTTCAAGTGAAGTACCACTTTTAAAGGCTGATAAAAATACCCAGAAGACTTATTAGGCAGAAAACAGCTTTTATAGAGCAGTGTTGTAGTGATTGAGGGGGAAAAATTGTCAACTGTAAGAATTAGATTGCCTTTAATGGAGACGCAGAGTTGAGCATGGCAGAGACTGCTAGGATGGGTTGGGGAGGGGGACGGCAGGGGGAGGCAAAAGGATTGCCAAAGAGCCACGGACACTGGATTGTGCCAGTCCAGAAACCACCTGCCAAAAGAAGGCTGCAGTTGCTTTCACCCACTGCCGCTCTGCAGTAATGAATGCATTTGTGATTAGCTTTGCCGATTACCTGCTCGCTATGCACACAGCAAAAGATAGAATAGCAGAGGCTGGGGCTCTTGCTTAAGACATTAGAGGCAAGGGGTGATGGGAGGGCTTTGATGTTCTTTTTCATTTTTCTTTCCCCATCTGCTCCTCAGTGTACATTAAAATAACACTGGCTTGCTTTGGGAGCAGCCAAGAGGCCAGAATCTTAGTTTATTTCCCTTATACATTGGTGTGATTTCAGGGAAATAAAAACAGTGCCAGAGGAACAAGGAGCTGCACCAAAGCCCCATACGCTTTCCTCTGATTTCTTTGTAACATTTAACTCATACCCTCAACCACAGGAGATGGATGTCTTTGCAAATATTGAAAAAGAAATTATGTCTTTGATTTCGTAGTTACATTACAAGTATTTAAGATATGAGAATTAGGTGTGGAAATAGGTTTTAGGCTCAGAACGCAATGTCTCTAAAGGTTTAGTGCAATTTGAATGGGAACATGAACTTTGGGAAGGAAAAACACAAGTTATCAATTTTAGAACAATTTCCTCTCTGCTGTAAGAGGAGAACTAGAATCCAATGTTTATAATCAAATGAATTTTTTTTTTTATTTTTTAACACATTAGTAGAGCAGTTTTGTTCATAGTGTATTTTCTCTATGCATGGGGTATTCATTGTTTTTGGTTGTTGTAGTTTCTATTCTGGACTCAGCATTGTATGAGGCCTGATCTATTTCTAACAAAGTAAAGGCTAAATAAGTGGCCAGACTCATCTATGAATGTCAGCCCAGCCTGTGACTGAGTGATACTGTCTAAAGCAAACACTATTTTCTTTTGTTGGGTGGGAATGGAGGACTTGACAACTGCTTGAAAACACAGATCAGGGCCAGCCCTATGTCTACGAGTAGTGGGTGAGTGCTTCCTTTGAGGGGCTTCTAAAGCTTCCATCTCTCCTTCTTTGAATTTTCACTACTAGCCTCATTATGTTTTCTGAAATTCCTATTTTCACCCACTCCTTTGGGAAGTACTCTGTTAAAACGGTGATGCTGCCTACATTTAATGCATACTTCTCAATATTTCTACATCATGCCACACAGACAGCTCCACAGAACTGGAGTCAGTAAGTTTGGACTCTGGCCACTCCAAATCTTGAGTATGGAAGGGAATTACTATCTGAGCACACCTCTGATCTTTTATATGACCACCCTTATGAAAGATGACCAGTTTTTAATAAGGGTGACCATATCATTTATGATCCAATCTGGGGTACTTTGAGAGTGAAAGGAGGCACTATTAATAATTAAGCCAGGATGTGAGGCGAACTGTAACATCTAGGAAGTTTAGTCACCCCAGTCAATTATACTCTAACCTACTTTAGTTTGCCAGACTAGCCTTACTGAGCCAAGACCTCTGAAATGTGTATCTAATCTGTTTGCTCCACGAGTCATTTTCTTTATCTGCCTTTATATTTATATAGCTGGGATCACCTACTCTTATTCTGTTTTTCTCTAGTCTCCATTTTACAGACGAAGAAACAGATATGACACTAAACGATGTTTAATATCCGAGTTTCTGTCAGAAGTGAGTAATTAGATAGCAACAAGGCCATATGGGACCCAGGGGCAAAGTGGTGAGTTTTGAGTCCTCAGTAAATTTCCGTTTTGGTATCTTCCTCATCTTCTTTACCCTCTTTCTTACTCTAGCTTCCCAGTGCCCATGTTCCCTCCCATGTCCAGAATTTTCTTTCTTTGCTCATAGCCATTAAAGCTTAACTGTTCTTTATAATATTTGATTCCTTGGAGACTTTGCCTTCTGTTCAAAAATGAATGCTAAAAATTTAACTTATTAGCTTTTCTACGAAGCATATTCACATTTAAATAGGGGAATTCTGAAGATATAACTGTGTTAATCCAGTGAAGCAGTGATAAAGGTGGGAACTCAGGTACCATGGCAAACGGTGTTTTTCTGCTTAGACGACACAACCTCACAGTATGACCTGACTTATACCACATAGGGCCTGTCTTGTCTTGACAAGATTTCTGCTGCCATCTAGATGACATACTCTATGGGATTGTGGCGTCGTTTTAGATTTGCTTGAATTTGTGAAAAGCCAATAGAATGCTTTTTATAACA
Source organism: Cacajao melanocephalus (assembly GCA_963573385.1). Lineage (NCBI taxonomy): Eukaryota > Metazoa > Chordata > Mammalia > Primates > Pitheciidae > Cacajao > Cacajao melanocephalus. The sequence goes on along the minus strand of CAUYLG010027805.1, from coordinate 6,502 downwards.
GTTAAAGTTGATGAAAAAGTTAAAAAGTAGAATAATCCAGGTTTGTGTCTGATCTGCTTCAGGCAGGAACACGAACTCACTTTAGAGTGGTAGAGATCTAGAAATGATTGCTTTCCCTTGGGAGTGGAATTGCCCTTTGTCTTTTTGGGATGATGAAACATAGATTGCCTGGTGGATGGGCAAGCACTCTTAGAACTAAAATTCTCAGCCCTCTATTTTAATATATCTTCCCCATCTACATCCCTTTGAAACTAAAATGTAAAAATCAGGATCAGGATTCTTTGGGAAATCAGCTTTAAAAGACACATAATTTGTTTCTTAGTGTTTGTATAAATCCTATATCCTCCTAGTCACCATCTAAACCAACTAGTTGATTCTCCCTGTGGATGTGACATTTGGTCATTCACTTAACAAACATTTCTTGAGTGCCTACTGTGTGCCAGATACTGTGCTAGATACTGGTGAACAAGATAGACGTATGCCTTGCTCTCATGGAAGTTAAATAAACAAAAAACCGAACAACTAACAAATACAGTAAAAACCCATTTTGATTTGTTAAAAAGGAAACCAATAGGATGCTGCCATAGAGAAAAGAAAGTGAGGACCAGCTTTTCAGTGCCAGTAACAGAAAGCCAAACCAAAATTAGGTCAAATTATAAGGGATTTATTGTCTCACTGAATGAGAAGTCTGAAGGAAGGGTACCCAGGGTTAACTCAGATATACAATATAACTTTTATGAGGGACCCAGGCACATTCCATCTTTCTATTCTACCATCCTTAGTGTATGAGTAATGCTTTATTCATGGTTGTAAAATGTCTTCCACAATTGTAAGCATCACATGTAGACACACAATAGCTAGTCAAGGGAAATTGGTGTTCATTTTTCTGTGTCTCTTTTTTTTTCTCATCAAGAAAGGCCTTTCCAAAAAGGTCCCAAATGGACTTCACTTTGTGTCAAATTGGTCAGATCTGGGTCACATGCCTATCCCTAAACTGGGCATTGACAAAAGTGCATGATATGATCATGATTGCCTAAGACCAATTGTGATTTACCAGCTAGGACTGGGAAGGGGCCAACCTCCCCTGATCACATGACAGCCACATCCTTGAACAAAATTATCATTGTCCTAGCAAATAGTAAGGTGGATGAAGGGTATCTGCTGTAGGAGAAGTCAACATTTTCTGCCTCAGATAGGAAGTCAGAAAAGGCCTTTTTGATGAAATGATGTATTAACTGAGACAGGAAGGTTGAGATGGATTCAGTCAAACGAAGCTTAGGAGATAGGACATTTCAGGCAGAGGGAAGAGCCTATGTAAAATAATTGAGATTGAAAGAGGTTGGCATATTTGAGGACCTGAAAGAGGACCAGAATGTAGCAAGTAATGGGAGAGCTACATGGCGTGAGATTTGGGAGCAAAGCAGAGACTAGAACAATTAGGACCTTTAAAGTGTGGCATAGATTTAAGATTTATTCAAAGTGCAGTGGGAAACGACTGAAGGGCTTTAAATAGCTATGGGTCATGACATATATCTTAGGATTATTCTTGCAGCTATATTGAGAATGAATTAGAAAGTCAGCCAGAGTAGAATTTGGAGACCAATTAGGAGGTTATGGCAATGGTTCAGACAACAGATGGTGGGGGCTTGGAATAGGGAGGTAATAATGTATATGGAGAGAAGTAGAGACAAATATTTTATAGGTAGAACTGATATATCTAATGGCTTAGAGGAGGGGCAGGAAGAAAAGGGAAGAAGCAAAGACATTTCCTGGTCTTTTGGCTTGAGAAACTAGGTAGATAGTAGTCTCTTCCTCTTCCTCCTCCTTACCATCCACTTTCTTTTAACTGAGATGGGAAGTTCTGGGCAAGGAATAGGCTTTGACAGAAGTGGGAGTGTTGATCCAAGAGTTCTGTTTAGATATTTTAAGTTTGAGATAATTGTGAGATATTCAAGTGGAAAGGTCAAGTGGGTAATTACATAGGAGACTCTGTAGCCCAGAAGAAAGGTCTGGGCCAGAGATACATATTTGGAAGTCAGCAGTGTAGAAATGGCATTCAAAGCCAGAAAAATGAATGAGCTCACTTAGTGAAAAAGGTTAGGGTGAACAGAGGAGCAGGTTTAGCACATGAACTTTGAGACACTGGGGGAGGTGAAGAGAAGTCTGCAAAGGAAATTGAAAAGTAGAAATCATTGAGGTAGAAGGAAAACCAAGAAAGACTAAGTGATTTACCTAGGGTTACACTGCCATAATCTCTTCTTAAGGGCTCAGGAGAATTATATAGAATCTTTTGAAAGGACAGAATAGATGAGAAAAGGAAGAAGTAATTTTACACACATTTTAAAAACATGATTTTCTTTCTTAATATAAATAGTGTATATTTATATATATAGGTAGTAGGTACTTCTGGTTTCTGGTCTGACAAATAAGGAGCTTAGAAGTTGCTATTGTTGTTATAGCTTAACAAGTAAAAAAATGAACAAACTGAGAGGTCAACAATGCTTATTAGATCTATTAAAGAAGTGACGTCAGAAGGAATACCACTGCCCCAATAACTGGAGAGACAGACAGGTGGGTATAGAGAATCAGAATCTACAGAAGCCCATCAGCAGAAACCTCTATGGGAACCAATGCCAGGGTAGGAAAACTGGAACTGTAATTGGCAAATTTCTGGAGGCTCAGTGTGGGCAAGTCTGAGAGTTAAAAACTCCAGGAGACTTAATCATAGTATTTCCCCACACTTTTGTGAGTTTTACCTCCAGGAACTCTATCAAGTCCTCACAGTGAATTCTGGAGAAAAATCCCCTTTTGCCTCTGGCAGGGAAAGGAGAAAAGGAATCATTTTGAAATATACCAGAGGACTTTGTTCTTTCCCTCAAGCAAAACCATTTTGCCAGAGCTTAACCTGTTGGGGTTTCGTCAGAGCTTGACCTATTTGGGGAAAGGAAATACCCAGCTTTGGCCCCTCTAGGCATCTTGTCCCGACTAACGGGGTGAAAATCTGAGAAGCACTGATGAAGTTCATAGTCCAGGAGCATAGGCTCGTGAAAAAACTGTAACCAAAAGTCTGTTTATTGCAGCTCCTTTCACCCAGTTCATTATGTACGCATTTTAACCAAAAATTACAAGGCATACTAAAAGGCAAAAAAAAAAAAAAAAAAAAAAAAAACACCTTTGAAGAAACTTAGCAAGTATCAGAACTAGATTAGGATATGGGAGGAATGTTGGACAGTTAGACCAATAATTAAAAAACAAACAAACAGACAAACTATGATTTGCATGCTAAGGGATTTAGCAAAAAAAGTAGAGAACATGCAAGAACAGAGGGCAGTGTAAGCAGAGAGATGAAAATTATAAGAAATGATGAAAAAGAAATGCTAAAACTAAAAAATACTGTAACAGACATGAAGAATGCCTGTGATTGGCTTATTAGTGGACTGGACATTGCTAAGGAAAAAAAAAATCTCTGAGTTTGAAGATATGACAGTAGAAACCTCCAAAACTGAAAAGCAAAGATAAAAAAGACTGAAAAAAAGAAAAATATACAAGAGCTGTGGGACAACTACAAAAGGTGTGACATATATATATAAGGGAATGTGAGAAAAAGAAAGAAACTTAAACAATATTTGAAACAATAATAATTAAGAATTTCCCTCAAATTAGCGTCAGATACCAAAACACAGATTCAGGAAGCTCAGAGAACACCAAAAAAGATAAATGCCAAAATAACTATACCTAGGCATACCATCCAGAAGCCAGAAGAAAAACAACCTTACTGATAGAGGAAAACAGATAAGAATTACATTCAACTTTTCTGAAACCAGGAAAGTAAGAGAGAGTGGAATAAAATATTTAAAGTGTTGAGATTATATTGAGGTATGTCCCTTGTATGCCAATTTTGCTGAGCGTTTTAATCATAAAGGGATACTGGATTTTGCCAAATTCTTTTTCTGAATCTATTGAGATGATCATGGGATTTTTGTTTTTAATTCTGTTTATGTGGTGTATCACATTTATTGACTTGCATGTGTTAAACCATCCTTGCATCCCTGAGGTGAAACCCACTTGATCATGGTGGGTTATCTTTTTGATATGTTCTTGGATTTGGTTAGCTAGTATTTTGTTAAGGATTTTAGCTTAATCCTTTATGTTCATCAGGGTCATTGGTCTGTAGTTTTCTTCTTTGGTTATGTCCTTTCCTGGTTTTGGTATTAGGGTGATACTGGTTTCATAGAATGATTTAGGGAGGGTTCCCTCTTTCTCTATCTTGTAGAATCGTATCAATAGGATTGGTACCAATTCTTCTTTAAATGTCTGGTAGAATTCTGCTGTGAATCCAACTGGTCCTGGATTTTTTTGTTGGTAATTTTTAAATTACCTTTTTTTTTTTTTTTTTTTTTTAAATTTTGAGACAGTGTCTTGCTCTGTCTCCCAGGCTGGAGTACAATGGCACAATCTTGGCTCACTGCAACCTCCACCTCCCAGGTTCAAGCAATTCTCCTGCCTCACCCTCCTCCTGAGTAGCTGGAATTACAGGCACTTGCCACCACACTCAGCTAATTTTTGTATTTTTTAGTAGAGACAGGATTTCTCCATGTTGGCCAGGTTGGTCGCAAACTCCTCACCTCAGGTGATCCATCATCCTAGGCCTCCCAAAGTGCTGGGATTACAGGCATGAGCCACTGCACCCAGCCTAAATTACCATTTCAATCTCACTTAACCCACAGCCAACATAATACTGAATGGGGAGAAGTTAAAAACATTCCTTCTGAGAACTGGAACAAGACGAGGATGCCCACGCTCACCACTCCTCTTCAACATAGTACTGGAAGTCCTAGCCAGAGCAATCAGACAAGAGAAAGAAATAAAGTGCATCCAAACTGGTAAAGAAGAAGTCAAATTGTCACTGTTTACTGATGATATGGTTGTTTATCTTGAAAACCCTAAAGACTCCTCCAGAAAGCTCCTAAAACTGATAAAATAATTCAGCAAAGTTTTCAGATACAAAATTAATGTACACAAATCAGTAGCTCCTCTATACACCAACAGCAACCAAGCTGAGAATCAAATCAAGAACTAAACCCCATTTTGCAATACGTGCAAAAAAATAAAATAAAATACTTAGGAATATACCTAACCAAGGAGGTGAAAGACCTCTACAAGGAAAACTACAAAACATTACCGAAAGAAATAATAGATGACACAAACAAACAGAAACACATCCCATGCTCATAGATGGGTAGAATCAATATTGTGAAAATGACCATACTACCAAAAGCTATCTACAAATTCAATACCATCCCCATCAGAATACCATGATCATTCATCACAGAATTAGAAAAATCAATTCTAAAATTCATATGGAATTATAAAAGAGCCCACATAGCCAAAGCAAGACTAAACAAAAGAACAAATCTGGAGACATCACAGTACCTGATTTCAAACTATACTATAAGGCCATAGTCACCAAAACAACATGGTACTGGTATAAAAATAGGCACATAGACTAATGGAACAGAATAGAGAATCCAGAAATAAACCCAAATATTTACAGCCAACTGTTCTTCAACAAAGCAAACAAAAAGACAATGTGGGGAAGGGACACCCTTTCAACAAATGGTGCTGCGATAATTGGCTAGCCACATGTGAAGAATGAAACTAGGTCCTCATCTCTCACCTTATACAAAAATCAACTCATCATGGATTAAGGACTTAAATCTAAGACCTGAAACTATACAAATTCTAGAAGATAACAATAGAAAAACCCTTCTGGACATTGGTTTAGGCAACGATTTAATTACTAAGAACCCAAAAGCAAATGCAGTAAAAACAAAAATAAATTGCTGAGACTTAATTAAACTATAAAGCTTTTGCATAGCAAAAGGAACAGTCAGCAGAGCAAACAGACAACCAACAGAGTGGGAAAAAAATCTTCACAATCTATATATATATATATATGTCAAAAGACTAATATCCAGAATCTACAATGAATTCAAACAAATCATCAAGAAAAAAACAAACAATCTCATCAAAAAGTGAGCTAAGGATCTGAATAGACAATTCCCAGAAGAAGATATATAAATGGCCAACAAATATATGAAAAAATGTTCAACGTCACTAATTATCAGGGAAATGCAAATCAAAACCACAATATGATACCACCTTACTCCTGCAAGAATGGCCATAATAAAAAAATTAAAAAATAGATGTTGGCATGGATGTGGTGAACAGGGAATACTTCTACATTGCTGGTGGGAATGTAAACTAGAACAACCACTAAGGAAAACAGTGTGGAGATTCTTTAAAGAACTAAAGGTATAACTACCATTTGATTCAGCAGTCCCAGTACTGGGTAGCTACCCAGAGGAAAATAAGTCATTATACGAAAAAGATACTTGCACATGCATGTTTATAGCAGCACAATTCACAATTGCAAAATTGTGGAACCAACCCAAATGCCCATCAATCAACGAGTGGGTAAAGAAACTGTGGCATATATGTA
>CAUYLG010027804.1:0-33318 GCA_963573385.1 Cacajao melanocephalus | reverse complement strand
CCTTCCCTTCTTGTATTATTTTTTGGATTTTCTTGAACTGAGCTTTGCCTTTCTCTAGTGCCTCCCTGATTAGCTTAATAACTAACCTCCTGAATTCTTTTTCAGGTAAATCAGGGATTTCTTCTTGGTTTGGATCCATTGCTGGTAAGCTAGTGTAACTTTTTTGGGGGTGTTAAAGAGCCTCGTTTTGTCATATCACCAGAGTTGGTTTTCTGTTCCTTCTCATTTGGGTAGGCTCTGACAGATTGAAGGTATAGAGCTGAAGGCTGTTTTTCAGATTCTTTTGTGCCACAGGGTGTTCTCTTGATGTAATACTTTCCCCCTTTTCCTATGGATGTGGCTTCCTGAGAGCCTAGCTGTAGTGGTTGTTATCTCTCTTCTAGATCTAGCCACCCAGCAAGTCTGCCAGGCTCCTAGCTGGTACTGGGGGTTGTGTGCACAGAGTCCTGTGATGTGAACAGTCTATGGGTCTCTCAGCTGTGGATACCAGCCCCTGTTTTGGTGCAGGTGGTGGTAGGTGAAATGGACTCTGTGAGGGTTCTTAGGTATTTTATTTTATTTTTTTTTGTGTGGCTATGTGAGGGTAATTTAATGCTCTATTTATTCTTAGGTATTTTATTTTTTTGTGGACTCTGTGAGGGTAATTTAATGCTCTGTTTTCTATGCTGGTTGGTCTCCTATTGGGAGGTGGTGCTTTCCAGATAGCATCAGCTGTTGTGCTATGGAGGGAAACAGGCAGAGGGTGGGGTTCTAGGACTCTTAAGAGTATATGCCCTTTGTGTACAGTTACCAGGATGGGTATGCAAGGACTCTCAGGTGGGGGCAGGGCTATGAGTGTCTGAGATCAGACTCTGTTTGGGTGGGTCTTGCTGCAGCTGCTGTGGGGGATGGGGGTGAGGTTCTCAGGTCAATGGAGTTATGTTCCTATGAGGATTATGGCTGCCTCTACTGAGTCATGCTGGTTGTCAGGGAGGTGGGGGAAAGCTGACAGTCACAGGCCTCACCAGCTCTCACGCAATCTAAAGGGTCGGCCTCACTCCAACCATGCCTCCCCTATCAGCACTGAGTCTGTTTCCAGGCAGTGGGCAAGCAGGGCTGAGAACTTGCCTCAGGCTACCTGCCTCCCAAATGCAACAGAAAGCAGGGCTGTTAGTTCTTCCCCCGCCAGCAAGGTTTGTACACCAGATTCATGCCCTCCCCCAAGTTGTGGCCAGGAGGCTTCTTGACCAGTTCAAATCGTTACAAAGTTCGTCTGGATATTTCTTTTTCCCTGTGGCACTTTCCCCACGCCTTGGGCTGTGCTCCCAAATGTTCCCTGTGATTCCAGGCAGGGAATGGCCTGCTTGGGGACCCAGTGAGCTCACAGGGCCTTTCCCACTGCTGCTTCTACCCCTGTATTTTGCTCAGCTCTCTAAATTGATTCAGCTTCAGGTAAGGTTGGAATCTTCTTCCGTAAACTAGACCTTCAGTTTCTGCAGTGGAGGTGTGTATTTGGGGTGAACAATCTTTCTTTCCCACTTCCACAGATCGGGCACTCATGATATTTGATGTGTCTCCCAGATTGTACAGGAGCAATCAGTTTCCTTCAGAGGGTCTTTGGGTCTTCTTGGGTTTCCTGATTTATCTTCATTTTTTCTGGAGCTAAAATTCATAATGCAAGCCTTCACATGCTGTTCTGTCCATCTGAGTCAGAGCTGCAATCTAGTCCTGCCTCCCGTCCGCCACATCCAATACCTTTTTTGTCCTCAGTAGTTTTTTACAGCGGTGTGAGAATGGACTAATACAGTAGGGGTCCAGTTTCAGTCTTCTACCTATGCTATCACAATACCATTTATTGCATAGAAAGTACTTTTCCTGTTTCCTATTTTGTTGGCTTTGTTGAAGATCAGATGGCTGTAGGTGTACAGCTTAATTTATTGGTTCTCTGTTCTGCTGCATTTATGTACTGTTTTATACTAGCACCATGCTGTCTGTTTTATACTAGCCCCAGGCTGTTTTTAGTTACTCTAGTCTTAGTATAGTTTGAAGTCAGGTAATGTGATGCCTCTGGCTTTGTTTATTTCAGTCATTCCATATGAATTTTAGAGCAATTTTTTCTACTTCCATGAAAAATAACACTGGTAGTTTGATAGAAATAGTGTTGAATCTGTAGATCGCTTTGGACATTGTGGACATTTTAACATTATTGATTCTTCCATTCCATGAGCATGGAATATTTTTTCCATTTGTTTGTGTAATCTATGATTTCTTTTAGTAATGTTTTGTACTTCTCCTTGTAGAGGTCTTTCACCTTCTTGGTCAGATTTATTCTTACGTATTTTATTTTATTTTTTTGTGGCTATGATGAATGGGATTGCGTTCTTGATTTGGCTCTAAGCTTGAATGTTATTGGTGTAGCAAGATGCTACTGATTTTTATACATTGTTTTTGTATCTTAAAATGTTACTAAAATTGTTTACCAGTTCCCCAGCCATTTGGCAGTATCCTTAGGGTTTTTTAGGTATCTAAAATCCTTATCATCTGTGAAGAGTGATAGTTTGACTTCTTTTCTTATTTGTATGTCTTTTTATTTCTCTCACTTGCCTGATTGCTCTAGCTAGCAGTTCTAGTATTATGTTGAATAGGAGTGGTAAGAGTGGACAGCCTTGTTTCAGTTGTCAAGGGAAATGCTTCCAGTTTTGGCCCATTCAGTATGATGTTGCCTGTGGGTTTATCATAGATGTCTCTCATTATTTTAAGGCATGCTCTTTCAGTGCTTACCTTCTTGAGGGTTTTTATCCTGATAGGATGTTAGAATTTAATGAAAGCTTTTTCACATTTATTGAGATGACCATATGGTTTTTGTTTTTAATCCTGTTTATGCAGCGAATGACATTTATTAATTTGCATATGTTGAACCACCTTTCTTCCCAAGAATCAAGCCCAGGTGATTGTGATGAATTAACTTTTTGATAGGCTGTTAGATTTGATTTCCTAGTATTTTGTTGAGATTTTTTATATCTATCAGGGATATTGGCCTGTAGTTTTCTCTTTTTGTCATGGCTTCACCAGATTTAGGTATCAAGATAATTGTGGCTTCGTAGAATAAGTTGGGAATGAATTCCTCCTCTTTGATTGATTTTTTTGGAACAGTTTTACTAGAATTGGTACCTGCTCTTCTTTGTATGTCTGGTAGAATTCAGCTGTGAATCCATCCAGTCTATGGCTTTTTTTGGTTAGTAGGTTTTTTGCTGCTGATTCAATTTCATAACTCAATATTGGTCTGTTCATGGTTTCAATCTCTTCCTGATTCAATCTGGGAAGACTGTGTGCTTCCAGTAATTTATTCATTTCTTCTAGAATTTGTAGTTTGTGTGCATAGAGGTACTTACAATATCCTCTGAGGATCTTTTTTATTTTTGTGGGATATGTTATGTCACTTGTGTTATTTCTGATTGTGGATATTTGTATCTTCTTTTGTTTCTTGTTAATCTAGCTAGTGGTCTATTGCTCTTGTTTATCCTTTCAAAAATACCTTGATTTCATGGATTCTTTGCAAAGATTCTGGGGTATCAATTTTATTCAGTTCTGATAAGATTTTAGTTATTTTCTTCTGCTAGCTTTGGGGTTAGTTTGTTCTTATTTTTCTAATTCCTCTAGGTTTGCTGTAAGATTATTAATTTGAGATCTAACTTTTTGAGATAGGTGCTTAGCACTATAAACTTTTCTTTTAACACTGTTTTTGCTGCATCCCAAAGATTTTAGTTTGTCATGTTTGTTTTCATTTATTTCACATTTTTTTAAATTTATGACATAATTTCATTGTTTACCCAAAAGTCATCCAGGAGCAAGTTGTTTAATTTCCATGTAATTATGTGGTTTAGAGAGATTGTCTTGTTATTGATTTTTACCTTTATTCTACTGTGATCTGAGAGTATGGTTGATATTATTTTGATTTATTTAATGTATTGACACTTGGCTTATGGTAAGCACGCAGTCAGTCTTGAAGTATGTTCTGTGTGCAAATGAGAAAAATGTATATTCTGTGCTTGATGGATGGAGTATTTTGTAGATGCCCATTAGGTCCAATTGGTGAAGTATCAAATTTAAGCCCAGAATTTCTTTTTAAATTTTATGCTTCAGTGATCTGTCTAATACTGTAAGTGGGGTGTTGGATAGGACTTTCTCCACTATTATTATGTGGTTAAGTCTTTTTCTATTTCTAGAAGTAGTTGTTTTATGAATATGGGTGCTCCAATGTTCGGTGTGTGTATATTTAGAATAGTTAAGTCTTCTTGTTGAAGTGAACCCTTTATCATTATGTAATGCCCTTCTTTGTCCTTTTTTGCTGTTGTTGGTTTAAAGTCTGTTTTTCTGTGTCTGATATAAGGATAGTGACTCCTGCTTTTTTGTTTTCCATTTTCCTAATAGATCTTTCTCCAATTCTTTATTTTGAGCCTATGGGTGTCACTCTGTGTGAGACAGGTCTCTTGAAGTCAGAAGATGAAGGGATTTTGCTTTTTTTAAAAAATACAAATTGGCATTCTGTGACTTTTAATTTGGATTGTTAGACCTATTATCATTCAGGGTTAATATTGATATGTGATGTTTCAAGGCTATCATGAAGTTATTGGCCTGTTGCTTTGTAGTTTGTATTGTCTGGTTGTTTTATAGGGTCTGTTGACTATGTACTTAGGTGTATTTCTGTGGTAGCAGATATTGTTCTTTGTTTCCATGTTTAGAACACTCTTAAGAATCTCTTGTAAGGCTGGTCTAGTGGTAATGAATTCTCTTGGCATTTTCTTGTCTGGAAAAGATTTTATTTCTCCTTTGCTTATGAAGCTTAGTTAGAGAGGAATATGAAATTATTGGTTGAAATATCTTTTCTTGAAAAATGCTAAAATTAGACCCCCAGTCTCTTCTGGCTTATAAGGTTTCTGGGTTTCTGCTGTTAGCCTAATGGGATTCCCTTTGCACATGATCTGACCTTTTTCTCTAGGCCTTTCTCTTAAAGGTTTTTTTCTTTTCCCTTGACCTTGGACAATCTGGTATCTCTATGCCTTCATGTTTATTTTGTACAGTATCTCACAGGTGTCTCTAGATTTCTTATACCTGAATGTCTACCTGTCTAGTAAGATTAGGAAAATTTTGTTCAGTCATTCTCTTGAATATTTTTCCAGGTCATTTGCACTTTATCCTTCTCTCAGAAATGCTAATAACTCATAGGTTTGGTTACTTTACATAATACCATATTTCTTGAAGACTTAATTTTTTAAAATTCTTTTTTCTTTATTTTTGTCTGACTGGATTAGTTTGAAAGACCAGTCTACAAGCTCTGAAATTCTCTCTTCTACTTGATCAGGTCTACTGATAAAGCTTACAATTGTATTTTGAAATTCCTTAAATGAGTTTTTCAATTCCAGAAGCTCCAATTGGTTTGTTTTAAAGATGTCCATCTCTTTCTTCATTTCCTGGATTGCTTTAGAAGTTTCTTTATGTTAATTTTCAAACTTGACTTGGATCTTGTTGCACTTCCTTGCAATTCATGTTTTGAATTATTTATCTGTAAATTCTGAGTTCCCATTTTCATTACGGGCCATTGCTGGAGATCTAGTATGATCCTTTGGTGGTGTAATTACATTGAAAATTTTCATAACATCAGCATTTTTGCACTGGTTCTTTCCCATCTGGAGATGTTGGCACTTCTAATTTTTGTAATTATTTTCTTGTGGGTAGAATTTCTTCTTTTTTTTCCTTTTCTTCCCCTCACTCCTTAGGGGGTGCAGATGTAGAGAAGGCTGGGTAGGATCTTTTGGCTTTCCTCCTATGGCCATATGGACTTCTTTTTGCAGATGTTGTGCTGGGCTGTGCAGTTTGACATACAAGCCAGTAGAGGGTGCTTATAGGTAAGAGCTGACTGTGGCCAACATGGCTGGGTACATACTTGATCCTTGTTTGCTGGCAGAAGCTCTCTATTGCTGCAGTCAATTGGCTGATTTATGAAATACATAGTTGTCTGAGCTTCCTGCTCAGCCCCAAGGGGATAGGGACCATGATAAGCAGGGCCAGACTGGGCAGGTGCTCCTATGGGTCCTCTCAATTCCTGGCACAAGCACTAGCACCGACGGAGAACCCAGTGGGTGGCCACCAAATGTCCAGAAGTATGCCTAGGCAATAATCTGGGAAACCTTCTTGGCCTCAAGTTCTCCACATGGAGATAGGGGGCAGTCTAAACTCCTAATTCAAGAAGATGGGTCCTCTCAATGCCTGGAGATCTGCCTGGGTATGGAATGAGGGAGGGCTCCCCTATACTAAGATCTCTACACAGGAGTTGTGGGGCAACGCAGGTTGCTGATCCAGGTAAGAAGGCTCTTTGAATGCCTGGAGATCTGCCTGGGCAAGGAGCAAAGAAAATCCTGTTGCATCATGCTCTGTGTCGTCAGGGTGGGGCAGCTCATGCTGCTGATTCAGGTGAGCTGGTGCCCTGAATGCGTGGAGATCTGCCTGGATATGGAGCAGGGAGGACTTTGCTACACCACAATCTATGTCTAGGTAAGGTGGAGTGGCTCAGGCTGCTGATCCAGGCAAGCTGGTGCTCCAAATGCCTGGAGATGTACTTGGGTGTGGAACAGAGAAAGCCTCTCTGTACTAGGATTTCTGCATGGGAAGAGCTGGGCAGGTCAGCCTGCTGATCCAGGTGAGTGGGTGCTCTGAATGCCTGGAGATTTGCCTGGGCATAGAGTGGGGAGGGTGCTGCTGCATCACAACCTATGTCTATGAAGGGCAGGGCACCTCAGGCTGCTGGTTCAAGTGAGTGGGTCCTCTAAATGCCTGGATTTCTGCCTGGGAGTGAAGCAGAGATGGCTCTGCTATACCATAATCCCACAGGAGCAGGCTGGGGCACCAAACATTGGCACATGAAGACTGGTTCCAGGTCTCCAAGCTGGCCCTGGCTGCAAGTCCGGCTACCCAGGAGAAACTGCAGCTGTAGCAGCCCTCCTCCCGCCCTAGGTCTGTGGCCAGGGAGAGCACAATTCCAGTGCCTACAGCTGAAGCACTTTCAACAGTTCTGGCTTTGGTAATCCCTACCCTGCTCCAGAGTTGGTGCTACAGTCTCTGGCCTGAGACTACGATGCCTCTGTGGCCATGTTGCTGGGTCACTAAAGGATGGCTGACTTTCTATGCACCTACATTAGAAATGGCATCCTGCTCTCAGTCCCAGGTATGGGAAAATGTCTGTAGCTTTTCCCAATGCCTTTCCCTTTCAGCATCTCCAAGCCTCTCCCCAAGGTGGCTCCTTGGCTTGGGAGAGACAAAATGTTCTTCCTCAGCATGCATTGCTGGGATCTCCATGGAAAGGTGAGTCACAGAGAGAGGCTCTCTGCCTCTCTCAAATACTGGTGCTTCATTCACCTTTGTCAGCCAGACAACGTCACAGGGCTGTTTCTGGCATTCTTCTCTCCTGGATCTGGGATGTCCACGACTCTGGTAGAGTCCCATATTCCTTCTTGAATTAAAGCTCACAGAGTTGATCTTTATGCACTATCTTGCTATTTCCAAGTGCCTGAGGTACACTAAAAGCCTCTAATCTGTCATCTTGCAGAAAAATAAATTAATTAAAAAATTTTGACTTTAAATACATGAATGTAAAGCAGGAATTATTCTCTTAACTATCACATTTTCTATAATGCTAGGTATATTAGTCAGGATTCTCTAGAGTGACAGAATGAATAGGATAAATATATGTAAACTCATATATATATATATGAGTTTATTATGGAGAATTGACTCCCACAATCACAAGATGAAGTCCCATGATAGACTGTAAGCTGAGGAGCAAGAAAGCCAGTCCGAGTCCCAACACCTCAAAAGTAAGGAAGCCAACAGTGCCGCCTTCAATCTGTGGCTGAAGGCCTGAAAGCCTCTGACAAACAACTGGTGTAGGTCCAAGTGTCCAAAAGCTGAAGAACTTGGAGCTGATGGTCAAGGGCAGGAAGTGTCCAGCATAGGGGAAAGATGAAGGTTGGCAGACTCAGCAAGTTAGCTTCTTCCACCTTCTTCTGCCTGCTGTTTCTAGCTGCACTGACAGATGATTGGATAGTGCCCATCCACACTGTGGGTGAATCTTCCTGAGGGTGGTGGGTCTTTCTTTCCCAGTCCACTGACTCAAATGTTAAACTTTTCTGGCAACACCTAGAAACACCCAGAAATACACAGGATACAGTACTTTGCATCCTTCAATCCAGTCAAGTTGACACCAAATATTAACCATCACAGGTATGAAAACTAAATTTATATTAAATGACTGGATGCTCCACCCTTATCCCCAATTCCTAAGACATCAAGATTGGAATTAGTTGAAGAACCAAGGGTTTCTATCTCTTGAGTACATTCATAGATTCTATGCACTATAACTAAAGGGAAAATCATTTGTAGATATCTTCCTTAACCAGGTGCTTTAAAGTATAGTGGCTAAATGGCATTCAGGCAAGCCATGCTGATAATATTCAAGTTCCACCTCTGCCACTTACTAGCGATGTGGCATTGGGCGAGTTATAGAAACCCTCTCTCCTGCGCCTCTATTTATTCCTCTGTGCAATGTAAATGATGATACTAAGATTAGCCCCAAAGCATTGTTGTGAGAGTTAAGTGAAAAATAGAAACAAAACAAAACATGAAATGCTTAGAAGAGTGCCTAGCACATGATAAATGTTATATATTAGATAGTATTATTCATTCCTGAAATTGCTGTTTACTGTGCCAGGCCAGCAAATGGGAGAAAAGGAGTGGGGGCAGCATCAGGATATGTGATTGGGTCTGTAACTTGCAGCCCTCTCTTTTCTACCAGAGTTTTGAAACAACTGAGAAATAGGCAAGAGATTTAGCAAATAGAGAAGAAAATGTTAGATTTATTGTTGATAAAGTCTATGTAGACATACGTATTATAGACTGAGATTGAAAATGGGCTTGCTCCCTGTCTAGGCCTTGGGTTAGTCCACCCTAGCAAAGTTGGAAGCTACGGTCCAGACTCCTTTATTTAGATCACTTCTCTCACTGGTGCAGGAGTGGAAGGGAAGAGAGAGAAGAGATTCCCAGGGCTTGGGGTCCTTGTAAATTAGGTCCATGCTGTGAACCAATGACTGTTGCCATTAACCAGGCAAATAACTATACCTCAGAGAAGAGTAAAAGGTAAAGCATGAGAAGAGGTCTTTTATCTACCAAATAAAGTGGGGCTAGCCTGTTCAATGATGTGAAACCAAGCATAGGAAGTCTTGTATGCCTTCAGAAAACACTGAATCATGCCAAGAGATGCCTTCATGCTATGAATAATTTTTATGACTGTAGTCTCGAGTTTTCTTCGTGACCATCACATAAACCAAATAGGAAGAAAAGGAACTGCCATTAACTGAGTGCTCACAACTTCCTAGGTGGTGATCCAGCACTTTACATGCATCTCTCATGCGGCTTTGGCTGCTCATGGTAGAGAAAGTAGGGATTGGGAATATTCTACATATGACTATGGGCTCAAGAGGAGAGAGTAGGATGCTTGGGGAAAAATAAACCCCACATATCTGCAATTATATACATGTTCTTTTCAAGATAACTATAATAATTCACATTTGTTTGGTGATTTACTTTATTAATCTTATTTTATTTTGGTAAGAATGCTTCCCACATGATCTACCCTCCTAAACAATTTTTTAAAATTAAAATGTGCAATATCTAAGTGTACAGGATTTCTAACTGTAGATAGGACAATCTCTAGTGCTCTAGAACTTATTCAACTTGCTTGGCTGAAACTTTGGACACATTGACAAGTAACTTTCCATTTCTCCTTCCCTGCATGCCCTGGCAACCACCATTAGCCTCTTTGATTCTATGAATTTGACTATTTTAGATACTATTTTAGATATCTCATGTAAGTAGAATCATGCAATATTTGTCTTTCTGAAACTAGCTTATATTGCTTTTAGTGCAGTGTTTCTAAGGTTCATCTATGTTGTCACATATGGCAGAATTCCACATTCTATTCTATATATAGGCTACATTTTCTTTATCCATTCACCTGTTAATGAACATTTAGGTGGTTTTCACATCTTGGCTGTTATAAATAGTGCTGTAACAA
Organism: Cacajao melanocephalus; assembly: GCA_963573385.1. Classification (NCBI taxonomy): domain Eukaryota; kingdom Metazoa; phylum Chordata; class Mammalia; order Primates; family Pitheciidae; genus Cacajao; species Cacajao melanocephalus. The sequence continues at coordinate 23,213 of CAUYLG010027804.1, read as the reverse complement.
TTGGGAATGCTAATATCTCTTAGAGATCTCGATTTCACTTCTTTTGGATAAATATCCAGCAGTAGAATTTATGGATCATATGGTAGTTCTATTTTTAATTGTTTGAGGAACCTCCATACTATTGTATATGGCTGCACCATTTTTTATCCCCACTAACAGCATGCAAGGGTATCCATTTCTCCATTTTACCAGCACTTGTCCTTTGTTTTTTGATCATGGCCTTATAGATACATTCAATCCTTTGAAAGAAACATAACAGTTGAAATATTTTTTGAGCACCCACTAGGTGTAGGGCACAGAGCTTGGGCACTGGGCTATAATTGCAAACAAAAGCAGACACAATCCCTCGCTTTGGGAAACTTTGTGGGAGAGAGATGATGGCAAGTAGCCACCATGGTAAATGTAAAAGGGCAACTCTGACAGGTCTGTGAGGGCCAGGGTACTTGTCTAGGAGACTGTATGGTGGGGTAAGGGATTAGAAGACTATTTCAGACAATGGGAATAATGCATGCCAGAGTTGGTGGGCACACTTGAGAAAAGCAGCATGGCTGATGTGCAGAGCAGAGAGGCAGAAAATGTGTCACTATTCCCATTTACAGATGGAAATACAATCTCAGAACAACATGTAGCTTCTACTATCACCACCAGAGAGTAAAGGAGCAGTACCTAGAAGTGTATAATTAAATCCAACACTACCACACCAATCTCTCCCTCCATGATAAACTTGGGGAAGGGAGTGGATAAAAAGCTGGCAGAGGTGTGGTTGGTTAGCTTTGAGTTTCTGTGGGGAAGGAAGCTCATGTGTGGATTGATTCTCTCCAAATCACACAAAGCACCAAAAGTGTGTGGCAGAAGCTAAGCATACTGGGTGGGCAGTTGCAAATCCCCTCACTGGCTGCTGGACCCTGCCTATTGTCTATGCCTCCCCCTGCCCCCACAACAACTACTGCACAGCAGTGGCCTTGAACTCCATGACACTTACATTTCTGTTTGTCATTTTTGTTTTTAACTTTTTCAATTCGTTTCTCAGATGAGTTCTCAGAACGTTTCAAGAAACATGAGGAAACTACGTATTAGAATAAACAGAGGCTGACAATTGTGAAAAGATAGACATATATACACGCATGCACACACGCATGTCCCTTTATCACTACCATGTCCTGTGATCTGGAGGGATTCCCTGCTTGTTGTTTTCCCAATCCCACCAAGCTAGTGGGAGAAAAGGTCAATAAAGCTCAAGACCCTTTCCCCTTCTCTCCAACCATGCACGCAGACACAGATCTCTGCAAATGTTTTTCAGGGGCTGCACATCCTTTAAGCCTGAGCCTGGGTACCGCCTCCATTCTCTTTGTCCTTTTTGACTCTCTTCTCCTCATTCCTTAGTTTCTTCTTTGAATGTCAGTTTTAGGGTCTTCAACAAGCACAAGGGCTGTGGAAAGAGCAGTGCTGTAGAGATCAGAAATGTGCCTGCCTGCTTTACCTCTGCCACTTACTAGCTCTTTGCCCTTGGGCAAGTCACCTATTCTTTCTGAGCATTTGTTTTCTCTTTGGATTATCACCTATTGTTCAATTTTTAGTAAGGATTTAACTGAGTTCAACATCACAGTGCCTGGTGAGTGGTTGAGAGTTGTGGTGATTCATGGGTGTTTCTGAGTCTCACATCACTGTGTATAAATTGAAGGTGTTAGACCAGCTGATCTCTGATGTTTTCCATCAGGTCACAGGGTCTGTGATTCTTGGCTGTTCTCCATCTCTTGGGATTTCCATTGACTTATTCCCCTTCTAACCACATCTCTGCTCCTTACAAATACACAGGCTTAGCTCAGGGCATTATGAGGACCAGCTCCATGTATAGACTTGTTGGTTGATGATGGTGCTTTCTCAGAAGTAACACTAGAGATTCTTGGTAAGGAAGGATCATTGGTTCTGAGACTAAGTGCTAATACCACAAAGGAGACCAAGTCTTTCTGAATCACAAATTTGGGGAGAGAGGTGACCTTTCAGGAGTGAGATAAGAGGAGACTTGAGTAGCATCTGAGAGTACTGAACATTGCTTCCTGCCCCCAAATCCCCTTACAGACCTGCTGGACTATTTTCAGCCTAGGTGTCAGGTTTCATTAGCATCACTGAGGACTCCTTTGGATTTCCTTTATGACTGTGCAAAGAAATGAGCATCTCACAGAAAGGCAGACACTGATGGGAAGTGAATCAGCCTCAGAGCCAGGGGAATCAGGGCTCCTTCCAATCCCAGCTCTGCCGCTGACCTGCTATGTGGGCTTTCGCAGGTGACTTAACCTTTGCAATCAACCTTTTCCTAACTTCCATGTTAGAGAATCTTATTAGATATTTCCTAGGGATGCTTTGAAGGTTGCAAAATATATTGGCACCAATATGTATTCACAAGAACCATGAAAGATAGAAATTTAGGTGTAGGTTTTGTATAACATGATATAATTTTTGCTGCATCCAAATTTAACACTTAGCAAACAAGAGAAAGCAGCATGGTGTGATGATTATGTGGATGGCTGTTGGCTGTTTCAAATCCCATTTCTACCGTACTGGTTGTCACCTGGGAGCAGATTCTGTGATCTCCAGTTGCTTTGTTCATTGCCACATGTTACATCTTTGTTGAAGTAGAAAGAATTATAAGCGTATAGTATATTATTTGGGGATTAAGGCATTACAGACCCCTGTTTTAAAAGGTAAATGTAATCTTTTAAAAGGGAAATAGAAATGTGGGTGTATAATATTCAAGTGTGGAATTGTTAGATAGCCCCTTCACATAAGAATTCATAGGTAGGACCTATATTCATCTCTTTATCCATTCATTCATCTATTTGCCCTTCCATCTATCTTTCCCTTCCTTCCTTTGATCCATTTATTATCAAGTCCTTCATTTTTTAATCTATATATCCTTCCATACACTTAATCATCTGCCCATCCTTTTGTCTTTCTTTTCTTTTTTCTTTCTTTCTTTCTTTCTTTTTCTTTCTTTCTTTCTTTCTTTCTTTTCCTTTCTTTCTCTTTTTCTTTTCTCTTTCTTTCCTTCTTTCTTTCTTTCTTTCGTTCTTATCATCAGCATCATCATCATTTATCTGTCTTACCCATTTTGTTTTGCCCATCTACTCATCCATACACTCACACATCAACATATTCATCCATACACTCAGTCATCTACCTTTTTACCCATCTATTTCATTCATTTTCTTTCCCTTTCCTTCCCCTTCCTTCCCTTCCCTTCCTTTCCCTTCCCCCTTCCCTTCCTTTCCCTTCCTCCTTCCCTTCCTTTCCCTTGCCTTCCCTTCCTTTCCCTCCCCTCCTCTCCCCTCCCCTCCTTCTTCCTTCTTCCTTTTTCCTTCTTCCTTCTTCCTTCCTTTTCTTACCTACTCAGTCATTAACTCCCATGTATTGACTGGTCATTCTGCTAGATGTTTGGTAATGTAACAGTAAAAGGCCCATTATTTGCCTTTGAGAAGTTTGCATTCTGTTTGAAGAGCAAGCAATTACAGTATAGTATATCCTGTGCTAACTGGGGCTCTTAATCTGTATGTCCAATGCTCAGGTCTTAAATGGTCTTCACAGTTGGGCAAACAAGGGACAATCAGTGTGGCTCTATCCTGATGCCAGCGGGACTGTGCAGGTTGCTTCATGCACATGCGTCAGGTCCCGTGAAGCCCTGAGTTCTGATGTGGATATCCTGCTGTGTAGCATGTTGTCTTGGGAATGAGCAAAATCTCTTGCAGTTCTTCAGATGATTTAAAACACCAAGTATATTTGGCAAAGAATTCTCCCTTGAATATTTAAAGTCATGTTTTATTTAAGGGAAATGACTTTCATAAATTTCTGACCCATTTGAGCTTTATATCATTGTAATATTCTTTAAGAGCCAATTCGTATCCAACAAGACTTTTCACCTTGTTTAATGACTTTTTAAAATTCTCTTTTCTTGCAGTCAAAACTGTGTAAGCCAATTTGAATGCCAGAGAGTTCAAGTTCAGTTCAGAGTGCTCAAATCATGAATTCTGAGAGAATTTTAAGTTGCTGAAATGAGTTCTGCTCATTTATATTCAATTCTGGGTCCCCAATGATTAGCCCTGGACTCACCATGGACACTATCTGAGGTATGAAAGACTGGACTTTCCGCTGAACATTTTAAAAACAATTTATGCAAATCTTGCCTTATAAATATCTAACTTGCCCCAAGCAGAGAAACTGGGCTTACATTTCTAATTCTGAGAAACTGAGAAGGAAGAAGTACAAACCAACTAGTCTTTATCATGCTGCATTTGAATTAGATCTTGTTTTATACATATAACACAGTCCTAGGTGGTAGTGTTATTTCCATGTTAATGAGGAAACTCAGGCCTAAGAGGGTAAGTTGATTAAGGCCACACAACTAGGAAGTGGAAGAGAAGGTCATCAGGACTTCTGAACTCAAGCTTCGCGGCCTCTGAAGTTTCTTCTCCTGTATACGCCTTGCTTCATAAACTCCTACTAAACTATGGCAAGGGTTGCCACTGGGCATTGTGTCAGGTACTGTGTACTAGCACATTACTTCATTTAATTTTTGCTTTGATCAGGAATTGAAGCCTGTGAAACATAAGTAACCTGTCCCAAGTCACAGAGCCGAGCCAAGCAGACTTGGGATTGAATCCTGGCTTTGCCATTGTTTTAGTTTCCGGAAGCCACTGTAGTATATGACCATATATTTGATGGCTTAAAACAATAGAAATACATTCTATCACAGCTCTTGAGCTGAAAAATCTGAAATCAAACTGCCAGTAGGGCTACAACACTCAGGGCACTCGGGGAGAATCTGTTTACTGCCTAGTCTTGCTTCCAGCATCTGTATGCATTCCTTGGCTTGTGGCCACTTCTTTCTCTGCTTCATCTTCACATCATTTTCTCCTCGGTGGTCCTCTCACATGAACACTTGTCATTTTATTGTGGACCCATGCAGATTGTCCAAGGGATCTCCTTATCTCAAGATCTCTAACAATCTCACCTGCAAAGACTTTTTATCCAAATGAGGTCACATTTGCAGATGCTGACAATTGGGTCATGAACCTATCTGTTTGTAGGAACCACTTGTTGGTTGGTGACTATGCAATTTAAGCCCTTCAGCTTCTCACTCCTTCCCCATAGAGTGATAATGCTGGCAGTTCTTATCCCTCAGTATTGCTGTGAGAGATGAAGAGTGAGGATGAATTCTTGGAGTTATTTCAGCACTCAGAATCCACTCAGTGCATTGACTGCTCATAGCATGTCACACACAAGGCCACATCAACAGACTCTTACAGCTCCACAGGCTGGTAAAAAATGACATATAATGCAAATGAGGTGAACCAACACTTTATCTATAAAAATTTGCTCCCAGGCTTTGACCCAGAGAGTGATCCTGTCCTATATTCTTTCCCCAAGCTCCTTTGTCAGGTGGTTTTAGGGGACCTGCTCCTAAAATACAGCAGGTGTTTTTCCTTAGGAACATTTTTCTGCCTGGATTTGAAAGAGTCAAGAACCTTGGTACGCTGATAACCTGGTGACTTGAAAGATGACAAAGGTTTTTCAGAACTGGCCTGGGGTTAATTCACAAATAAATTACTACTCCTGACTTATATCACAACTTGCAAGCCTGCAATACAGCATCACTTCTGTGGAGAAACATGTGGATGCTGAGCAAAGAATCAGGAAAATTCTACCTAACAAACTTTTGAAAACAAAACCTATTTCTAAATTGGGTGAATCTTTATATTGATGAGAGAGTGTGAGTTCTGAGTTTACAGCAGCACAGATTGCCCAAACTTCTTCTCTGTCCTTCTGCTGCTCTCCTTTCTTCCTTCCCCTGTTTCCTGTTTTCTAGATCTTGCATCAAATCCCTGCAACACTCTATCACATACGAGGGCCTGCATTAGCCCAGAAGGTACATGATATGAGAAGAGTAAGGGATATGGACAAATGGATCACCCGGTGGTCTTCCATAATGGAGGATACAGAGAGTTCTGGGGCCATATTTCCTCTTACAAAATTGGCCATGATGGGGAGATGGGGAGGAGAGATAGGGGAATGAGCCTGGCTCACAGAGGTGTTTGAGTTTTGCCTTGAAGGGGCAGGATGTACAGGCCAAAAAGAGGAAATAGTGCATATAAAAGCTTAAAGGCAAAAGGTAAATATCAACGTCAGAGAAACAACAGATTTTTTAATGTGATCTGAGTATAGGAACATGGCAGGGTCCAAGGCTTAGAGGAAGAACCAAACACATCACACTGAAATCTAAGGCCATCATCAAAAGGTCTGAAGCTAAAGACTGACAAGGCCAGATCACATTTATTGAAGGATTTCTCTGGCCTTAACAAAGAGAATGGATCTGAGGGGAATTGGCCTACAATAAAGGACACTAGTTATGATGTTTTTTGACTAGTCATGGTTCCCTATAGCTCAGGCATTGTTCTAAGCACTTTAAATATATTTCCACTAGCTTAGCCTTCACAGCAATCTTCGGAGAAATGCCTTCTGTCATTTGGCAAAGAGAGAATAAGTAAATTGCCCAGGATCACCCAGATAATAAATGGCAGAGCTGGGATTTGAACTCGTGGTGCTGGCTCTAGAAAATGAAGATCTAGATTAGGTCCATGACCATGGGAGGTAGAAGGCATAGACCTCAAGGCCTAAATGGCAGGAAGGGTAAGGGAGGCAATAGACTTCCTCAGTCCCATTCATGTTTAGGCCTGGTTTTGTGATCTGCTTTTCCCTCACTCCCATCGTCACTCCTACATTCTGTCCTCCAAGAGCTTTCACACATCAGTGTCTCCAGGCCTGACCTCTTTCAGTAGGATTCTGAAACCAGGATAGAGTTAGCCCAGAAGTTTTTGTAGTGGTCTGATATCCAGGCTCTGGAGTCAGATTGCTGGATTTGCGTCTCTGCTTTCCACTTTCTAGTTCCTTGCTCTTTAGGACATGGTTAGTAGATCAGCAGTATCAACTTGTTACAAATTCAGAATCTCAGGCCTCACCCAGACTTTCTTTATCAGAGTCTGCCTCCTATCAGTTTATTCTAGTTGTATTCATGTTTAAGAGGCACTGCTCTTCCTGTATAACTTGGAGCAAATTATGTAACATTCCTCTATCTTCAAAATTCTGGATGAATTTCTTGGACAGGGCCCCCCAGCAGAAGGTAGTAGGTGAGAGGTGAATGACAATGGAGTATTTATTTCCCCAACCCCTTTTCTTTAGGTTGCTCAATGTTGGTGGTATCTGGAAGCCCTCTCCATACCATTACCCTATCTGGGGTTCAGTACTTACTCTCAATCCTTGTCCTTTCAGGCCTAGCATTGGAGACAGGTCTCCATTTTGCAATCCCTGGGTACTCTACCAGAATTCCTTATACTTTGTTCTCATCCAGGCCTCACCTACCAAATCCTTCTGTTATGACCTATTTAGAATGAACAATGTGTTAGTCCATTTTCATACTGCTATGCAGAAATACCTGAGACTGGGTAAGTTTTTTTTTTTAAAGAAAAAGAGGTTTAATGGACTCAGTTCCACATGGCTGGGGAGGCCTCACAATAATGGCAGAAGGTAAAGGAGGAGCAAAGGCACATCTTACATGGTGGCAGGCAAGAGAGCATGTGCAGAGGAACTGCCCTTTATAAAACCATCAGATCTCATGAGACTTATCCACTATCATGAACAGCATGGGAAAAACCTGCCCCCATGATTCAATTACATCCTACCAGATCCCTTCCACATCCTGTGGGGATTATTATAATTCAAGGTGAGATTTGGGTGAGGACACAGAGCCAAACCATATATCAAGCCGTCTGTTTCCTTCCGTGATGCTGACTGATAGAGACGGGGGAGGAGACACCATTTTCCAGAAGAAACATGAGGCTCAGTGAGGAGAGTGATGTATCTATTATCACATGATTGGTTAATGATAAAGTCAAGCCTAGAATCCAATCACATGAGTCCCATTCACTATTTTCTTATCATACAGTGTCCTCTGAGCCTTATTTTTTCTTTTACTTTCTTCCAAGGCTCCATAATTAATTCTATATCCCCAAGTTTGCATTCTTCTTAAAGAGATTCTCCTAAATTGTATAAGCCTCAGACTTCATGCAGCTGAGAGCCTTCCCTTTGTCTTGAGAGATAAATCTAGACATGTAGACCTTCCATATATCTTGACCATGCATCTTAGGCTTAGGCTAAGGGGGAAGGCTGAGTGGGAAAAAGCTGAGGATTCCTCAGGAGGTTCTAGCTCTAGAAAACCCAGACAGTCACTCTTATGAGTTTATCCACTTGGCTTCTGGGACCAGCCTGCCTTCATTTCCCTATTCCTTCTCCCTTTCCTATGTCCCACACAGCACTCCCTTCATTCCTGGCCACTGTGGATGGTGACACAGGTGCCCTTCTTACTATCATTTTACTAAGATAGCACAAAAATTCTCTTTTGAGAATTTTTGAGAATGTTACAGATGAGATTAGGAGTAAAGGAATAAGAACATAAAAATCTGGGAATCCTCAGAATATGGGACTATTTGAAATTAGCTACTGCATAATCCTAGCCTTTACTGACTTGGATATGGAGCTAGCTCTTCTCTTTCTTAGATCCTTTGTTGTATCCCTAATGAACACATCTTTTTTAACTCTCCTAGGAATGGGCTCTGTAGGTGCCCATCAGAGTCACCATAATTTCCTTCATTTACCTCTCTCCTCTTCTTTAGGTAGGCTTCTGGGGCAAGGCAGTGGTGACCAAAGTGGCTAGAGTAGCCATGAAGGTCACCCAGAATAGCCACAAAATTGCCAGGATATCTGCTGTTCATCATTGATTCATAGAGATTTATTCTTTTTCATTTCCTTAGTTTTCCTGAAACATCATGACCTTGCAAACTCTATGTCTCTATACTGTGGGTGCCCCTGCCAGAGCACCTCCTTCCCCAGTCCCTAAATGACAAATAAATAAAAGTGTCACTGCATTCATGAAACCTTTAAAGCTTGACCCTTGCAGAAATATATCACTCCCTCCTATGAGGACCCACTTACGTAAAATAATGTGCTCAATGCCTTACATAAAATAACAAAATGTGCTAACATCTGTTTACAGTATTGTTTTGTTTGTATATCACTTTTACATATACTAAAGGCCTTGATTCTGATTTTTAATAGGTATTATACCTATTTTATAGATAAGAAAACTAAAGGGGAGAGTTTTTGTGATTTTTTAAAAGACGAATGGCAATGTAACAATCATCCTTAGTCATAGCCTTGCTATAAAACAGTGGAAGAAGGAGTTTCAAAGTTTGGGATGGCACACGTCTGGAATTCCACTCCACTAACCCATCATTAATGGCATTGTCTATGGCCTTGATCCCTGTAGAAAGAATGACCTTATGACAATAGAATTTAGTAGAAAGAATGAAATCAGGATTTCATTTCATTCTCACGCAACCCTGGGCTCAAATCTGGGTTAGCTAAGCAAGTGACAACATCTCTGAGGCTATTTACTCTATATTTTGAAGATTTTAATAACAATGGCATAGACTGCTAATTTTCTCTCAGTATCTATTTCCTTCTTTCTTCTTAGGAATAGAAAATTACTATCCAAAATGAAGACTACATTTTCCAGCTACTCTTAAAGCCTTTGACTAAGTGTTGGCCAGTGATATTCATGCTGAAGTGTCATATTCTTAACTGGAAAATTTTTTAAAATTAATTTTTAAAATTTTTTATAGGCTTAGTGGGTACAAGTGCTATATTGTTACATAAATGTACTGCATAGTGGTAAAGTCTGGGCTTTTGGTATAGCCATTATCTGAATATTACACATTGTACTTGTTACTATTCCTTATCCCTCACCCCTCTCTCACCCTTCTGAGTCTCCGGTGTCTATTATACCACATCCTATATCTATGCATACTCGTTAGTTAGCTTCCACTTATAAATAAGAACATGTGTGTGGCTTTGACTTTCTGTTTCTGAGTTATTTCACTTAAGATAGGCTTAAGTTCATCCACATTGGTGCATGATTTTATTTTTTTTTCTGGCCAAGTAGTATTTCATTGTATATATGTATATACCACACTTTTCTTTTCCAGTCATCCGTTGATGGATGCTTAGGTTGATGCCATATCTTTGATATTACAAATAGTACTGTGATAAACATACAGGTGCAAGTATCTTTTTGATATTGTGATTATTTTTCCTTTAGGTATATACCTAGTAGTAGGATTGCTGGATCAAATGGTAGATCTGTTTTTAGTTCTTTGAGAAATCGCCATACTGTTTTCAGTAGAGATGGCACTAAGTTACATTTCCACCAACAGTGTATAAACATTTTCTTTTTTCCACATCCTCACCAACATCTATTTTGTTTTTGACTTTTTAATAATAGCTGTTCTGACTGGTTTAAGATAGTATCTCATTGTAGTTTTTACTTGCATTTCTCTGATGACTAGTTATGTTGAGGATTTTTTCATGTGGTTCTTAGCCGTTTGTATGTTTTCCTTTGAAAAATGACTGTTCATGTCCTTTGCTCAATTTTCAGTGATATGGTTTGTTTTTTGCTGATGAATTGAGTTCTTTGCAGTTTAGTCTTTAATGCATTTTGAGTTACTTTTCCTATATGGTAAGAGATAGGGGTTTAGTTACATTCCAATTGGTGAACTAGTTTTCCTAGCACCATTTATTGAATAGTGTATTCTTTCCCTAGTGTGTTTTTGTGAGCTTTGTCAAAGATCAGTTGTCTGTAGGTATTTTGATTTATTTCTAGGTTTTCTATTCTGTTCCATTAATCTATGTGTCTATTTTTATAACAGTACTGTGCTGTTTTGGTTACTGTAACCTGGTAGTATAATTTGAAGTTGGTTAATGTAATGTCTCCAGCTTTGTTCTTTTTGCTTAGGATTGCCTTGGTTATTTGGGCTCTTTTTTGGTTCCATATGAATTTTAGGGCTTTTTTTTTTCTCTAATTCTGTGAAAAATGACATTGGTATTTTGATAGTCATTTCACTGAACCTGTGAATTGTTTGAGTGTATGGTCATTTTCACAATATTATTTCTTCTAATCCATGAGCATGGAATGTTCTTCCATTTGTTTGTATCAGCTACAGTTTCTTTCATCAGCATTTTGTAGTTTTCCTTGTGTAGATCTTTTACCTCCCTGGTTAAATATATTCCTAGGTATTGTTGTTGTTGTTATTGCTATTGTAAATAGGATTCACTTCTTAATTTGGTTCTCAGCCTGATTATTTTTGATGTATAGAAATGCTACTGAGTGAAGGCATCCAAGTTGGAAAAAAGGAAGTCAAATTATCTGTTTGCTGATATGAGCTTATACCAAGAAAACCCTAAAGAGTCCCCCAAAAGACTTCCAGATTTGATAAAAAAAATTTTGTAAGTTTATTTATCAAATTTATTTATTTATTACGTTTTTTTTTTTTTTTTTTTTTTTTAAAAGACAAGTGGATTGCTCCCTTTACCCTTATATGTTGCCCTGCTGGCTAGAATGTGGGCATAGTGGCTGGGAGCCAAAGCAATAATTTTGAACTCTAAGGAGATCACATTCTGAAGAGTGGAATGAAATTCACATTCAGAAGAGCTTGGGTTCTTGAAAATGTTTTGGAACAAAGTCAGTATATTAGCCTATTTTCTGTCTTGGAACTTAAATTGAGAGAGCAGTAAACTTTTGCTTAAGCCACTGTTACATTTTGAGTCACCCTTACTTTTAGCCCAACTTCCCCTTAACCATACATTATCCTTAGAGTCATACTGCATATTAGATATATTGTGTTCAATGTTCCTGATACATGGTAGATATCAAATAGATACTAGTTTTTAGTAATAGCACCTAGCCTCTCACGTATTACATATTTAGTAAGTTATTGAGAATTTTACCAAATAAAATTTATACTCCAGTGTAAATTTACTTGGTATATTAAATATAATATACCTTGGCTGAAAAAAAATACTCTTGGGTTATTCTTAATGGAAAGACAAAAAGATAGTTTAGGAACCTTAGTGTAAGTTCTGCCTGAAACCAAAGCTAATCCTGTGATCAGCCAGCTTCTAGGACTTGCTCTTCATTAGTGGAAGCTTTGACTCTTCTCCCTAACCTGAGTGACTTGATATGGAAGCAGAAAGCTGGGTTCAAACCCTAAGTGTTCCACCATGCTTTGGTTTCATAGTCATACAGAGAGCTCTGACTAATCTGACTATCCAGATAAGCCAACAGAAGAAAAGCTGAGAAATAAGAAGTCAGTTGGGTGCGATGGCTCACGCTTGTAATCCCAGAACCTTGGGAGGCTGAGGTGGGTTGATCACCTGAGGTCAGGAGTTTGAGACCAGCCTGGCTAACATGGTGAAGCCGCATTTCTACTAAAAATACAATTAATTATCTAGGTGTAGTGGTGTACACCTGTAATCCCAGCTACTCAGGAGGCTGAGGCAGGAGAATCTCTGGAACCCAGGAGACAGAGGTTGCAGTGAGCCGAGATCATGCCATTGCACTTCAGCTTGGGCAACAAAAGTGAAACTCTGTCTAAAAAAAAAAAAAAAAAAAAAAAAAGAGAGAGAGAAAGAAAGAAGAAGTCATAATGGGAGCAAATGTATTGGAAAGTAGGGGTGACATGAGTAGGGTTTTTTGAAGCTTCAAGTGAAGCCATGTTTTTTCATCATCTCTAATTAGTGTACAGATCCTACTACTTCAAAAAGAAGGTATTGAACTTCACTATTTAAACATCTCACTCTGATTTGTTCTATTTTAGAAGGCTGTTAGCATGATAGAATGTGAAATATACGTTTATTGAGTGCCCACCTATCATGTCTTTTACATATGGTGTTTCCTTAGTCCAGTCTTCATTGTATCATTGTAAATTAAATATTATTGTCCCCAGTAGGAAGATTGGAAGAATGGAAACCAAACCAGGAGTGGTAAGCAAGTCATCTAAGGTCATAGAGTGTGTAAATAGCAGAACTGGGATTCACACCAATTCCGACTATATCTCCTGTGCTCTTTAAAAATAAAATCTCTTTAAACCCTTGGAAATGAGACCAGATTTTAAGAACCATCTTCTCTTTCTCTTGAGTCAGTTTGAATTCCCAGCCTACCTATGACTAAGATGGGAAAGAATTGGCATTCTGATCCTCTCCCATCCCTGAAGGCACTGGCTCTGCCCTTTCTGGTAACCCCAACCATTCTGGCTCCTAGCTCAGCTACCCCACCCTGACTTAGATGGTTTGATGAACCTGTGGCAAGGCTGGCATTCAGGAGCTGCATCATGCCCATTTGCTATCCCTGCTTTGGTAAGAGCATTGCAGCTGGTGCATAATGACAATCTATAGGACTGCCACTCAGTACCCCTGCTATGAGTGGGAAGGCTCAGGCAGATAGTGGGAGTAAAGCAATGCCAGGTTAGTTCTTCCAAGGCCATATGAGGCAAATTACCTGCTTAACAGGTTTTCTTAGAAAGGAAAAGCTCATAGTCTGTCACTTCCAAGGAGCTGGAAGGCTATTTCTGAGCCTATGCCTGAAGACTGAGCATCTGAGTTCTCATGAAGAACTCATGGTAAAATGTCTACAGTTTATTTTGGAGCAATGTGATAGATGCAGGAATGGATATATTTCTTTTTACCTCTCACCATGTTCATGCCTTTTTGCATAAACCTCTGCAGCACGTCCCATCAAGACATGCAGTCTTTCCCCCAATCTTTGGATCTAGGTTGGTCTGGTGATGTGCTTTGACCAATGCGTGTGGCAGAAACTGTGAGATGCTAGCTCCAAGTCTTTTCCCACTCACTTTTGGGACTTTGCCTGGTTCTGATGTAAATAAACAAGCTGGGGCTAGCCTGCCGGAGGATGAAAAACTGTGGAGCAGACAAACAGTTGCAACAAGCTATCCTGGCTCAGAAGAACTCCCAGCCTGCAGCTGAAGGGGCGACCCATGAGCCATGTTAAACTGTTATTGTTCTAAGCCAGAGCTTAAACATTGACAGAATGTTTAAAATGATTAAGTCACTGTGACAATAATAAAAACAGTGATAAAATTAATCACTGAGCATTGGGAAAGCTGATTATGAAGCAACAGCGGATACACACATGTCAATGAAAATGGTTTTATAATAGAAAAAGCTTGCTTAACAGTGTGTTAAGTGCCAGGTGCTGGGACAGCTACTTGAATACTTTTTCTCATTTTATCTTTACGTCCATAAAAGCTGTCATTTTACTGAACTCAGTAGCAAATACTGGGCCATTAAATTATATGTCATAAAATTTAATTCCTATTATATCTACTATGTGAGTTATGAGAGATGTCTTATTATTTCCATCTTATAGGTAAAGAAACTGAGTCTCAGGGAGGTTAGGTGAATTGAGTGAGGCCTAAGTTACAAGCTGAAAAGTGGCAAGGCTGTTTTCTGATCTGAATCTCACAGCTGTGATTTTTTATCCTTGAGTTTCTACTTCCCTAACTAGCTTTCAAGAGAGGCATTTTTTATACCCTATTTTTGAGGATAACTTGGAGCTTTAGGGACATTAAATAACTTGTCTAAGAACAACCAGTTTATAAGTTGAAGACTTGAGTTTTAGACCTAGGACTCATTGACCCCACGCTTGCTATAAGCACTCTGTTAAGTGCCAGGTACTGGGCAAGGTACATTTTGCTGACATTCATTGTTAAGAAATATATCCTAAATGGAGAAGAACATGTTTATATCTGTGCTATGATCATGTTATTTCTTTGTTTTAGAAACATGTTCTGTTCTGTTGAGTGTTTTAGAAGCCCATGTTTTCCAAACCCCAAACTGTAACAGAAAGCAGGTTGTAAAGGAACTGGTGAAAGTTATTGCCCAGAAAAACCAGCTGGGAAGCATTTCAGTGTCAATCTTATTATTGCTTTTAAATTAGCAGTAACTTCAAAAGCCTTTGAAGTAGCTGGCAAGGAATGCCTGAACTGGGGAAAACAGTCGTGACAGGGTATTCTCAGCAGGCATGTGCTTTATAAACGTTCCTTCTCTTTATGCCTTGGCACTGCAAAAGGTTAGAAAGGAGGTGCAGGGATTGTAGCAGGAAGCTTCTAGCTGATGTGGATTGCCAGGAAGACCCAATTAGCCTGTCCCTCTCAGTAGCTGAAGTTCCAGCAGAGGGAATAAATTATTTGTGGCAGTGGCTGAAGCTGCTGACAACTTTAGAGACCACCTGTGTGGTCTTCCCAAGTCAAGCTGACTAGCAGACCCCTAGAAACGCTAACCCCAGGGGCCTGATGAATTCCAACCCTAGAGTAGAACTAAGTTAAATTGAATGGTGTTTTTCAAAACACCTGAAAAATAAGGTGTTTCCTATCTCCCACACTGAATCCTCTATCTGAAGACATCCACTGGCCATCCTCTAAGTCTAGGTTTAGAGCTTACTTCGTCTTTGAAATCTCTGACATGTCCTGGGGTTTCTCTCTCTTCAAATAGAGCTCACTTATATTTTTCTCCATCCATCTATCTAACATTGAACGACTTCCCACTCTATACCTAATGTACCAGGCCTTGCAGATACCACTGATTCTAAAGTGAACAAAGTCCTCTGCATGATGCTTTAGTTTTTTGAAGAATTTAGAGACCACCCAATGGGCAGACCAAGTATGCACCTGAGACAAAAACAAAACAGGGACAAGAAGAAATTGTTTAGAAATAATATGACATTTTTTTTTTCACACAAAAGAACTCTTTTATTAATATGTGAAAAATCACAACTAGTTTGAACTTCCTTACACATATTTGTGCTTTAGGGTGATTTTGTATTGAATATTATTTATTCTTCTGATATGGATATCAGAAGAGGAATCACTATCTTTCCAAAGCTTAGGGTCTTGATAGGATAGCCTTTGTCCTTGTAAAGAGGAGAACATAAGCATTTAGCTAAGTTATCTGATAAGGAATACTTGTGAGCTGTAGAATGAAGAGGAGTGTGTATGTGTGTGTGTGCATGTGTGCATAGGTATGCCTGTGTGTACATGTGCATGCATGCATACATGTGTGCAAGTGTGTGCATGTGTGGTCAGGGAAGCCTAGTGGAGAACAGATCAATTATTCTATATGCTTTCATAGTATCAAAGTCATATTTCTATTCTAGTTTCTGCTTAAATTAATCATATACATGTTCATTTGTAGCAGACGCTCTGGAGTCCCATCCATCCCATATCCTCTTGGCACTCACCATTCTAGTGTATGCCTACAGTGTTGTACTCCAAGCACCTGGAACTTTCAGCCTGAGAGAGTTTTCTGCATCACAGGCAGGGAAATCAAAAGTGTAAGGGGATTATGATCCCTGGGAGCAGCCCTCCCCTCAACCAGTGATGGATGGGAATTAGATGATAAGACTTCGGACACCCCCCTTGCTGTTCTCGTGATAGTGAGTGAGTTCTCATGAGCTCTGGTTGTTTGAAATTGTGAAACTTTATAGAACTTCTTCCTTTATTCTGTCTCTTGCTCCTGCTCCACCATGTGAAGAAGGTGCTTGCTTCCCCTTCGCCCTTCTGCCACGATTGTAAATTTCCTGAGGCTTCCCCAACCATGCCTCCTTTACAGCATGTAGAACTGCGAGTCAATTAAACCTCTTTTCTTCATGAGCCCATCTCATCACCCCTTGGGCAGGGTCACTTGGAGGCACATTCTACGACATGTTCCAGAGTTGTCCAGGTAAAACAGCTCTGCACTAACCAGCATGAAGGCATATCTTTTATTAGCTTCCTTCCCTGCCCAGTCTGACTCTGCTACTTACACACTTGTGACAGCTGTCCTGGGATTGCCTACAAATAGACATCTTGCACACCCATCCTTGTCTCAGAGTCTGCCTATAGGGGAATCAAACCTAAGGCAATGGCTCTCCTCTCAAGGCAAAGCTGGATCTAACACAAATCCTGGCACACAGACTTAATAAATGTCCAGCAAATGAATTAATGAATACATAAATGGATAAATAAAT
The DNA here is from genome assembly GCA_963573385.1 of Cacajao melanocephalus. Lineage (NCBI taxonomy): Eukaryota > Metazoa > Chordata > Mammalia > Primates > Pitheciidae > Cacajao > Cacajao melanocephalus. The sequence continues at coordinate 6,250 of CAUYLG010027804.1, read as the reverse complement.
GTGAGTCACTGATAGCACTTCCCCCCCCCCTATTTTTTAAATCGGACCCAAATAAATCTCTAAATAATAACATTTTGGAGGAGAAAATATAATTTCCTTGGGAGATAACTGGTGTGTGATTTGGCCTCGGTGGCATGGGAGGCACCAAGGCTAGACTTAGAGGAAAAAGTTGATGTGTTGATGTTTTCTTTCTCCCTTCCTTACCCTGTCTTCTCCTCCCCTATGGTACTTACAAAGATGCAAATAACATCCTGCTTTTCCTTAGTGGCAATTTTGATAAGATTTAAAGATTTCATGGAGGATGTATCTCAAGATAAAGACTAAGTAGATTTGCCAAATCCTTTGTAGTTCTCAGAAAAGTGGTGCTATCTACTTATTTATTCAATTCAATTGTCTGTAAATGTATTCATTCAGTAATTTACTTACTTATAAATTTGATCATTCTGTAATTGATCTATTCATTCACTCACTCCCTAGCTGACTCAAACAATTTTGTGCAGAGAAGTGGTCCTTAGGCACATGGTCCCTAGAGACCAAATACCTAGATCCTGGCTATATGACATTGGGCAAGTAACTTAGCCTATCTGAGCTTCAGTTTCTTCACATGTAAAATGGAGATAGAGAGTATCTCCTTGCTGAGAAGGTAAAGTGATTGGCAGTATATGTATAGAGCTCAGATTAGTGGCTGCACATAATCAGTACCAGGGCAGCAATCACCTTCATCCTGTTTTTTGAACTAAGACATCTGTGCTGGGTATTGCTCACTCCTTCATTTTCTGTTTCACTTCCTTTATTCTATTTCTAGTTTTCTTCTCCACAGCAGAAAGACCACATCAAACTGGGGGAACTTAGTGTCCCAACTTCCAAATTAGTCCTGAATTTTAACTTTGACATGCTGTATCCTGACTGTTGCCAAAAGTTGAAAAAACTACCAAGTAGATAAAATGTGTCTATTGTATGTTTTCAACTCCATTTGGGGGCTGCTTGTGTAGAACCTTCAAGCCACATTAATACAGTTTGGCTCTGTGTCCCCACCCAAATCTCACGCTGAAGTGTAATCCCCAGTGTTACGGGAGGGAACTGATGGGAGGTGACTGGATTATAGGGGTGGAATTCCCCCTTGCTGTTCTCCAGATAGTGAGTTATCTTGAGATCTGGTTGTTCGAAACTGTGTGGCGTTTCTCCCCTCTCTCTCTCTCTCTCTCTCTCCCACTCCACCATATGAAGAAAGTGCTTGCTTCCTCTTCGCCCTTCTGCCATGATCGTAAGTTTCCTGAGGAATCTCCAACAATGTTTCTTGTACGACCCGTGGAGCTGTGAGTCAGTTACGCCTCTTTTCTTCATAAATTACCCAGTCTCAGGTAGTTCTTTATAATGGTATGAGAACAGATTAATACACAGACGTTAGCTGTTTCAAGTTTTCCTTGAGTTCCAGCTTTTGATTCCTAAGAGTTCCAGCTTCACTTCTGCTGCTTTTATCAAACCAGCCCTTTCTGCTGGGTGTCAGGGGATTAGCCCAGAACAATAATTGACACAAGGAGTGAAAGAAGCTGTAGCTTTTAAGGAGTATTTCATTTTGGTGGCTCCGATATTTAGACTGTGCAAAAGAGGACAATAGATGTCAGGCAGGCATCAAAAAATTTCTGTCACAGTTGATCCTTTAGCTACTCAACCTCTGAACCTACATTTTTTTATATGTAGAATATAATCCCCATCCAAGAAAGAGTACCTTGGTATCTCCTGCAGGTGCTGTATTTTCTGAAAGTCTAGGATCTTGGAAGATGTGCAGTTCTCTTCACCAGGTCTGATTTTGTCTCCTATACACTAACACAACCTATCTGCTTCTCAGTCCCTGCACATCAACAACAACAGAGAAGCAGAAACAGCATTTTTGCTGAAAGAACCTCCACTCAGTAAAGGAGAGGGTTGGACAAACTCAGTAGCCGCAAGTCCATAACAAATAACAACTCTTGTGGGGCAGTTTCTTGCTTAATAACTTAGAAGGTTCCTGTTCCATATGCTTCTGGAAAGTTCCACATACAAGTGACCACAGCCCCAAATCTCTTCCAGCTAAAGGTTTTAAACCTGATGGCTCTTGGATTTAAATAGTAGCTCTCTGTGATCTGTCCATTCTTCTCCAGCAGCATGATGGCCATCTGAAACAATAGGCTTTGGTTAGGAAACAATTAACTTATTTTTATTTCATCAGCAAGTTTATTTGATGCTAAGGCTGCAGCTGCTGATAACAGACTCAGGTTAGACTATAGTCTTTCTAGACCTCCAATTATGGCCTCTTAGGTAGCCTAGATTATAATCTGCAGACAAAGGAAAGCTTCACTTCTTGCCCTTCTTTTTGTAAATGGATAGATATTGTTTGACTTTACTTTTTGTGAAATTTTGTTGAAAGTAGCAGACAGTGTTATCACATATCAACTATGGTAAGCAACTATGATGGTCCCTAATGATCCCTACCTTCTAGAATTTACTTGTGTAATCTACGTCCCTTGAATGTGGGCTGAATTTACTGATTCACTTCACAACACAACGGGGTGATGAATGCCACTTGTGAAATTAATATTTGGGTGTACTCTCTCTTTTATCCTATCACTTGATCTCTCAGGAAAACCATCTTCCATGTTGTGAGCTGTTCTCTGGAGAGATCCACATGGCAAGAAATTGAAGGAGGCCTTTGATAAATATGCAATGAGAAAATGAGGATCTTAGTCCAATAGCCTGTGAATAAATCTTGCCAACCTCATCAGCGAGCCTGTAAGTGGATCTCCTTCAGTTGAGTCTTCAGATGAGAATGTAGCCCCAGGAAAAATCTTGATTAGAATTCTAAAAGAAATCTTAATCCAGAGAGACCCAGCTAAATTGTGCTTAGATTCCTGACCCATAGGAACTGTCAGATAATAAATGTTTGCTGTGGTAAGCTGCTAAGTTTTGGGGGTAACTTTTATGCAGTGATGGACAGCTAATATACCAACATTCTTGACTTTTTCTTTCTTCTGTCCTAATGATATAGCCTAAGTGAGTGTGTGGTCTGTGTTCCAATTCCTATTAGTCAATAGGTTGGCAAACTGTTTTGCTATCATATAGCATGGGACATCAGCTTTTCTACCTACAATCCTAGTCCGTAGTATTTGTCTGTAGGACTTTATGCAGTAAGGTAAAACTATGTTTTAGATTTTATTTCTCATAGTACCTCTCTTGCAAGAAATAAATGCTGCATCATTTAATATTAGGTTCAACTGCATCTAACAGAAACTCCAAAAATTCAGTACAATACACAAGAATGATGTTTATTTCGGTATCATCTAAAAGAAGCCTAGCAGTAGATAGTCTAGGACTCCTTTGCTTTGGTGGTACCATATTCATTGGTGTCCCAATCTCTTTTCTTTCCTCTCCTGGAGCTTGGCATCTATCATCAAGAGCACCTCATAGTTGAAAATGACTGCTTTAGCTAAATCTATCATATCCTCATTCTGAGCCACAGAAGATGAAGCAGGTAAATCACCTTAGCAGAGTCAGCACTCTTGAAGGACTCTTCTCACAAGTGTTTTCCATAAGTATTTGTATAATAGATAAAATATATTTAAAAAGCAGGATCCCTTCTGAGTCATCTACTCCAATATTTCCCCAACTCCAGACATTTTCATTCTACCTTTACGATTTTGCTATATTTGATGCTATCCATCCAAGTGATTACTTTATGTTGAATCATACAGTGAAAAATTATTTCCTTATATTTATATACCATCTATACTGTCTTTATATAATGTGTTTTTCAATCAAGTTACCTTTTAAAACTGAAATAACTGTCTAAAATAAAAGCAATATATTGTTATCTTCAACTAAAAAGTAAAACTTTACATAAAAATTATAAAAAAACAGTAAAATGAAACAAATTTATAAAATCATACACACCAAATCAGCCAAAAGCTATGAGCCAGACACTGGTCTCCTATTTTCTTCATTAAAAGTGATGATTAGCAAGTTCCAGATGGCAGGTACCTCCTAAAAGAACCAGAAGGATTGTAAAGAGAGTTACTTTCTGACTACACTATTATTTATAATTTATTTAATGTCCTGTCTTTGTACCACCTAAATTGTCTAAATTTTGCTACAGATTTATGCTCCATACTTGGGATACTCTGTTACATTCTTGTGACCAGTGAGGAAACCAGTTTTCTAGAGGCTCCATGTGATTCTCTGATGGCTCCTTGCGTATTTGTAATGTTCGCAAAAAATGTATTGCCTGATACAAGAGTCAGATGTTTCAGGGTCTGTATCTGCCTCTTAGACTGAGATCTCAGAAGACTAAGCCTGACTGATCTTAGTCCGTCAGGCAAGACCCAGGGCCTGCCCTCTAGAATCAATACATTTTGTTGGTTGGAACAAATGGAATTGCTAAGGATACACAGCTATGTACAAAGATGAAACTAAGGCCCACATCTTCTGTGTCCTCATTCATGGTGCTTTCCAAGTCATGTTTTTAAGAAGAGGTCAATTTGATTCCAGGTACAGAGATAAAAGGGATTTTAAAAAGTGCTGATTTTTATTTTTAAAGCTCAAGATTACTCTTGCTTTTAAAATGATAAACTTCTGTGTATATAATAATAGGTTAAAAATAAAAGACTGTAAGTGCAAATCTCTGGCAAAGTTAGTTTGATCATACCATTGTTTTTGATGATGACAGTAATAAGAATAGCTATTATTTACTGAGCATCTTCTGTGTTCTAGGAACAATTGTGAGCACTGGAGTTTTCTCATGAGTCAGATACAATTACTCTTTCCATTTTATTCACAAAAAACTGAGGAACACATAAGAAACATAGCCAGCAGATGTTGGGACAGTTTGTAGGAGACTTATTTATTTCTTGGCCTCACCAGTTTTTTGTTTCGGGAGTTGCTATAGCAACAAGCTCAGTCTGAGTTCCAGTCACTTTAGGCATAGATGACTTGACCTCACCTCACCCAAGCACCCTATGCCTGCTGCCTTCTGTCCTGGGGCTTCTCTGTGACCCCAACTCCACAGTACCTTTAGTCACCTGTGCATACGCAGCCCACAAGAACTGGAGAATTAATGCTCCATAGGGCAAACCCTTGAACAGTAGGAGGTAGAATCAAGTAGACTGATTATTACCCTAGACAGGCTGTGCAAATATACATTTTATATGTTTTCTTGAAGAACAGTCCTGTAGACTAGTTGTACCTTGTGGCAACCAAATTGATAATGCACCTTTTGTTAGCCCAACTTATGTTCCTGTTTCTTCTTCCTTTTCCCTAACTTCTACCCTCTGGGATACATAATAAAGAACTATCACATAGAGTATTACCTGTGGCTCTGTTTTCCAAACTGAGGCTATAACAGCCTGTGTTTGTCTGATTCCTAAGCCCATACCCAGGACACTGTGCTGTATTGGTTCTAGGCATGAATCTTCAGGATGGTCTGACTCCCTGATGAGACATTAATGGCATTTTGGAACTTTGATCATCTATCCCTTCCCTCTTCCCATTTCTTATCTCAAATCCTGATCTTTGAGTTCTGTTAATTAATGAGCTACTGTCAACTCTGGTTTTAGCCCCTCAAAGACACCTGATTTTTTGTTGGAGAATGCTTCCTGTTTTCTTCTTCTCTATTCCTTTCTGCTTCCTTTCCTAGCTCCTACTCACCTTCCAAAATTCAGTCCTTATGGCCTTTTCTGATGCTGCTATTCCCACTACCCTCAGCTTCTGTTCCCTGTACCTTACCCTGATGTTCTCCCTTACATGTTGCCATCTGTTTCCTGTTTGCCCTTCTAAGGCAGGTGTTGTGTCCCGCTGACATCTTTCTCCTAAATGTGAGTATGGGGCCTGCCACAGAGTATACACTAAATGAAGGTGATGGTGGAGCAACTAGTTGATGATGGCTTCAGATTCCAGTTTTTCCCTGACACCTGCTGTCATGGGCTTCTGAGCAAGTTACTTAACAGCTCTGAGCCTTAATTCCTAATCTGTAAAAAGGAAGGAATGATAATAGCTTCAATATATGTTCTTCTATAGATTAAATTACATAAAACTCCAAAACTACAACATTATGAAAACGATTATTATTATTTTTTGAGACGGAGTTTCGCTCTTGTTACCCAGGCTGGAGTGCAATGGCGCGATCTCGGCTCACCGCAACCTCTGCCTCCTGGGTTCAAGCAATTCTCCTGCCTCAGCCTCCCGAGTAGCTGGGATTACAGGCTTGTGCCACCATGGCCAG
>CAUYLG010027802.1:0-30110 GCA_963573385.1 Cacajao melanocephalus | reverse complement strand
AAATCCACAAAACATACATTTTTCTCAGTATCACATTACACCTATTTTAAAAGTGACCACATAATTGGAAGTAAATCACTCCTCAGTAATTGCATAGCATTTCACAGGTTTAAATAAAATATTGGTTGGCTGCTTGTTTGTTATTTTCATCTCTTATTCCTTCCTGTCTCCATTGTTAAGCACAATTATTGGCATAAAAGAGGTTTTTAATACCCATTTTTAGACTGCCTTCTAGCCTGGACAATAGAACAAGAATCCCGTTCTCTCTCCCTCTTTCTCTTCCTCTTTCTTTCTCTCTTACATTCTTTTTTTTTCTTTCTTTCACTCTCACTTTCTTTCCTCTCTTTTTCTTTCTTTCAAAAATAAAAAAAAATAATAAAAAAAAGAAAAAAATTAAAAAAATAAATTTAAATAATACATTTTTTTAAAAAAGTCTGGGTGCAGTGGCTCACACCTGTAATCCCAACAGTTGGGAGGCCTAGTCGGGTGGATAATGAGGTCAAGAGATCAAGACCATCCTGGCCAACATGGTGAAACCCCGTCTCTACTAAAAATACAAAAATTAGCTGAGCATGGTGGCACCTGCATGTAGTCCTAGCTATTTGGGAGGCTGAGGCAGGAGAATCACTTGAACCTGAGAGGCGGAGGTTGCAATGAGCTGAGATTGCACCAATGCACTCCAGCTTGGGCAACAGAGCAAGACTCAGTCTAAAAAAAAAAAAATCTAGGCACAATGGCTCACACCTGTCATCCCAACACTTTGGGAGGCCAAGGCAGGAGGATTGCTTGAGCCCAGGAGTTCCAGACCAGCGTGGGCAACATAAGGAGATGCCATTTCTACAAAAAATTTAAAAATTGGCCCAGTGTGGTGGCACACACCTGTGGTCCCAGCTACTCAGGAGGCTGAACGGGGAGGATCACTTAGGCCCAGGGGGTCGAGGCTGCAGTGAGCCACTGCACTACAGCCTGGATGAGCGTTAAGACCCTGACTCAATAAACAAACAAACAAACAAACCCAACGCACAAAAAATAAAGTATATTCTGAGGCTAGGATCTGTTCTCAGCCTTGTTGCTATCTTGCTTGTGGGACTCCAGGCAAATCTTTTAATGACTCTTTCACCATCTTCAATGGTTTCCCCCTTATACAAATACAAAGTATCTAATGTGAAGTATTCTGAGCTAATAAGAATAGCCAGTTCTTTTTTGGAATGTTTGAAGAGGTTTTTCTTCCTGCCTTTATCACTTGGTAAAGCAGCCAGTTCTCCTGCTCTACTAGAAAATTTCACCTATGGTCTTGTATTATCTGAATCTTTCCTGGTTTTCTGTCTCTTCTCTCCTGGTTCCTTGTTTTTTGTTTTTGTTTTTTTTGAGATGGAGTTTTGCTCTTGTTGCCCAGGGGCTGGAGTACAATCTCGGCTCACTGCAACCTCTGCCTCCTGGGTTCAAGCCATTCTCCTGCCTCAGCATCCCAAGTAGCAGGAATTATAGGCATGCATCATCATGCCCGGCTAATTTCTGCATTTTTAGTAGGGATAGTGTTTCACCATGTAGGTCAGGCTGGTCTTGAACTCCTGACCTCAGGTGATTCACCTGCCTCGGCCTCCCAAAGTGCTAGGATTACAGGCATGAGCCACCACGCATGGCCCCTTGTAAATTCTTACATTTGATCAAGTATGTAAGAATGTAAATTCTTACATTTGATCAAGTCCCTGCTTTTAATATTTTATTTTATTTTAGAGATGGGATTTCACTATGTTGCACAGGCTGGACTCAAACTCCTGGACTCAGGCAGTCCTTCCAACTTGGCCTGATGAGTAGTTGGGACTACAAACACAAGTCACCATACCCAAGTCCCTACATTGGATGCTGAAGACCCATAGCCCCACATGAGACCAAAGCAACAGGAAACAATAGACAGGACAATCTCTTTTTTTTTTGAGACTGAGTTTCGTTCTTGTTGCCCAGGCTAGAATGCAATGGCGAAATCTTGGCCCACCGCAACCTCCACTTGCTGGGTTCAAGTGATTCTCCTGCCTCAGCCTCCTGAGTAGCTGGGATTACAGCTCCTTAGTAGCTGATAACCACACCTGACTAATTTTTTGTATTTTTAGTAGAAAAGGGGTTTCACCATGTTGCCCAGGCTGGTCTCAAACTCCTGACCTCAGGTGACCGCCCGCCTCAGTCTCCCAAAGTGCTGGGATTACGGGCGTGAGCCACCACGCCCGGCCTATTTTTCTCTTTACCTCATTTTCTCCTGTGACGATTCAGCTGCTGAAAGTGAACGCATCTACCTCACTGGACTCTACTACCATTTCAGGTGAAGGTGCTGTTCTGGGTCAGCTCTTCCACATAGCTCTTACTTCTCAGTCTTAGCCAATGAAAAAGAATCTTACAAGTGCTATAAGCCCATGTACATAAGGAAAAAAAAAACAAATCCAGATGCTTCCTCTGAAAATCTTCAATAAACACATTAAGAAAAATCCTCAATAATCACCTTAATGAAAAGGAGTCAGGAGCATGAGCCTTGTTGGTAGGACTGACCTCAGCTGGAATGCCTTCAGCTTCCGCTTTTCAGCTGTGGCAAGTTATTTAACCTTTCTGGGCTCTGGTTTTCTTAACTATAAAAGGGGATAATATTGGCTGGGCGCAGTGGCTCATGCCTGTAATCCCAGCACTTTGGAAGGCCGAGGTGGGTGGATCACAAGGTCAAGAGATCAAGATCATCCTGGCCAACATGGCGAAACCCCATTTCTACCAGAAATACAAAAATTAGCTGTGCATGGGGCACATGCCTGTAGTCTCAGCTACTAGGGAAGCTGAGGCAGAAGAATCACTTGAATCTGGGAGGCAGAGGTTGCAGTGAGCCAAGATTGTACCACTGCACTCCAGCCTGGAGACAGAGTGAGACTCCATCCTTAAAAAATAAAAATAATGAAAAATGAAAAAGGGATAATATATAGTCATGAGGATTAAATGAAATAATAGATGAAGTGCCAGCACCATGCCAGGCATATAGTGTGATAAAGTGTAACAATTATTATTACCCAAGGAGATTGGGCCTTAACCAGTAATAATTACTTCCTTAATATCATACACCTCTTTAGAGGATAAAGTATTATCTAATAAGTGAAAGACCCACCAATAAAGGCCTAGTTTGAGAAGCAAAGTCAAAATACCCATAGTTCTTTTCTTTTTTTGGAGACAGTCTTACTCTGTTGCCCAGACTGGAGTGCAGTGGCGCGATCTCGGCTCACTGCAAACTCCACCTTCCAGGTTCAAGCAATTCTCCTGCCTCAGCCTCCTGAGTAGCTGAGATTACAGGCACCCACCACCACCCCTGGCTAATTTTTGCATTTTTAGTAGAGACTAGGTTTTGCCATGTTGGCCAGGCTGATCTTGAACTCCTGAACTGAGGTGATCACCCACCTTGGCCTCCCAAAGTGCTGAGATTACAGACATGAGCCACCACACTTGGCTAAAGTTTCCTCCTCTTTCCTGAAACCTGTTAGCACTGGTGTAGCCTCGGTGCTCAAGGCTTAAACTTTGCTTTTCCATCTTCCCTCACTCCCTTGGTTATCTCATCCAGGCCTATGGCTTTAGATATAAGCAACATGCTGATACCTCCCAGATTTGTATCTCTGGTCCTGATCTTTTTTTTTTTTAAATAAAAAGATGGAGTTTCACCATGATGGCCAGGCTGGTCTTGAACTCCTGACCTCAGGTGATCCACCCACCTCGGCCTCCCAAAGTGCTAGGATTACAGGTGTGAGCCACTACACCCGGCCTAGTCCTGATCTTTATTCTGAACTCCAGACTGATGTAACCAACTTCCAGTTCCAGATCTCACCTGTCTACTAGTTATCAGAAAACTTAACCTACCCAAAACTGAGTTCCTGCTCTTCCTACCAAAACTGTTCTTCCCATATTCTTCCCTTTCTTCCTTTATTCCAGTCCAATATGTCTGTCTCCTGTTTCTACTGTGGCCACACTGCTGCAAGCACCATCCTGTGGTTGGATTTCTTTTTTTTTCTTGAGATGGGGTCTTGCTCTGTTGCTTAGGCTGGAGTACAGTGGCATGACTGTGGCTCCTCCTGCACCTTGTAGGCTGCTGAAATGAATTTGGTTTCTGTAAGGAGGGAGACAGAAAGTTGTTAGTGGGCTCTGAACAGAGACATCATAACCTGACTTCCATGTTAACAGGATTCCTCTGGTTACTGTGTGGAAAAGACTGAAGGTGGAAAGGGGAGAAGCAGGACAGCTGGTTGGGAAGTTGCTGCAATAATCCAGCCACATTATTTGAATCCAGGAGTTTGAGGCTGTAGTGAGCTATGATTGTGCCACTGCACTGCAACCTTCATACCTTTCTGACCTCATCCCACTTCTCCCAAAACAATTCTGTTCCAGACTCCTTACTGATCCTTAAAAATTCTGGTCAGGGTGGGCGTGGTGGCTCAAGCCTATAATCCCAACACTTTGGGAGGCCGAGGCAGGTGGATCACGAGGTCAAGAGATCGAGACAATCCTGGTCAACATGGTGAAACCCCATCTCTACTAAAAAATACAAAAATTAGCTGGGCATGGTGGCGCATACCTATACTCCCAGCTACTCTGGAGGCTGAGGCAGGAGAATCGCTTGAACCCAGGAGGCAGAGGTTGCGGTGAGCCGAGATCGTGCCATTGCACTCCAGCCTGGGTAACGAGCGAAACTCCATCTCAAAAAAAAAAAGAAATTCTGGTCATGCCCACACCTCAGGGCCTTTGCCCTTGCTGTTCTTTTATCATTATTATTATTATTTTGAGATGTAGTCTCGCTGTGTCACCCAGGCTGGAGTGCAGTGGTGCGATCTTGGCTCACCGCAACCTCTGCCTCCTGGGTTCAAGCAATTCTCTGCCTCAGCCTCCCGAGTAGATGGGATTACAGGCAACTGCCACCATGCCGTTAATTTTTTTTGTATTTTTAGTAGAGACAGGGTTTCACTATCTTGGTCAGGCTGGTCTTGAACTCCTGACCTTGTGATCCACCCATCTCAGCCTCCCAAAGTGCTAGGATTACAGGTATACAGGTGTGAGCCACCGCACCTGGCTATCCTTGTTGTTCTTTCTGTCCAGAACATTCTTTCACCATGTATCTTAATACCTTGGTTCCTAATCTTCTTTGGGTCTTTATTCCAAGATCTCAGTGAAGCCTTCCCTCACTGCTGGAAAGTTGCAACTTCCCCCTAGAACTCCCCACTCTCCTTCCCTCCCTTATTTTTCTCCATAGCATTACTACCACCAGAGAGATTGTATCTATCTTTTTTTTTTTTGAGACAGAGTCTCACTCTGTTGCCAGGCTGGAGTGCAGTGGCGCCATCTCAGCTCACTGCAACTTCCTTCCGGGTTCAAGCGATTTCTCCTGCTTCAGCCTCCGGAATAGCTGAGATCACAGGTGTGCGCTACTACGCCCAACTAATTTTTGTATTTTTAGTAGAGGCGGGGTTTCACCATGTTGGCCAGGATGGTCTCGATCTCTTGATCTCGTGATCCGCCTAGCTCAGCCTCCCGAAGTGCTGGGATTACAGGTGTGAGCCCACCGTGCCCCACCTTTTTTTTTTTTTTTTCTAGATGGAGTCTTGCTCCGTTACCCATACCTGGAGTGCAGTGGGGTGATCTCGGCTCACTGCAACCTCTGCTTCCCAGGTTCAAGCAATTCTGCCTCAGCCTCCAGAGTAACTGGGATTAGAGGTGTATGCCACCACGTCCAGCTAATTTTTGTATATTTAGTAGAGATGGGGTTTCACCATGTTGGCCAGTCTGGTCTCGAACTCCTGACCTTGTGATCTGCCTGCCTTGGCCTCCCAAAGTGCTAGCTAGGATTACAGGCATGAGCCACTATGCCCAGCCAAGAGATTGTATATCGTGTTTAGTTTATTGTCTGTCTTCAAAAAACAGCCCTCACCTCCATCTCAAGTAGGGCAGCAGCTTATCAACTTTAATTCTTGTATCTCCAGCATGTGATACAGCATGTGTCATACAGCAGACCTTCATATAGTTAATTTTTGTTGTTGTTGGAGACAGTGTCTTGTTCTGTCACCCAGGCTGGAGTGAAGTGGTGCAATCATGGCTCACTGCAGCCTCAACCTTCTGAGCTTAAGCAATCTTCTCACCTCAGTCTCCCAAGTAGCTGAGACTACAGGGGCATGCCACCACAACCAGCTAATTTGTATTTTTTTTGTAGAGATGGGGTTTTGCCATATTGCCTAGGCTGGTCTTAAACTCCTGGGCTCAAGCAATCCTTGGGCCTCAGCCTCCCAAAGTGCTGGGCTTACAGTTGTGAGCCACTGCACCTGGCCCTTCATATAGTTCTTGAATGAAGGAATAACTTCCCAAGAAAATGCCTAAAAAGTGGGAAGGTAACTTTAAAGAGTATGTAACTTAACAACTTCCTTTCTCTACAGATAAAGCCTGCTTTATTATTTACTTATTTATTTATTTCGAGACAGAGTCTCGCTCAGTTGCCCAGGCTGGAGTGTAGTGGCGTGATCTCGGCTCACTGCAACCTTCGCCTCCTGGGTTCAAGCAATTCTCCTGACTCAACCTCCTGAGTAGCTGGGATTACAGGCATGTGCCACCACGTCCTAGTAATTTTTGTATTTCTAGTAGAGACGGGGTTTCACCATGTTGGCCAGGCCGGTCTTGAACTCCTGACTTCATGATCCGCCTGCCTCGGCTTCCCAAAGTGCTGGAATTACAGGAGTGAGCTGCTGCGCTTGGCCTAAGCCTGCTTTATTTTTGAATGCTTAATGGGCTTTTCTTGCAGGAGACTTTTTTGATCTCATGATGTTGAATTTAGGCTATAAAATCAGGTTACCTTCCCTAACGGCCCACTGACAGGAAGGAACACCAGTGGCCAAGACCAGCAAGTCTTTCAACAATGTAGACAATACACCTGATAATTTGAAGCTGGCAGTTGGAAGAACATTAGCTTGAAGATGCTGGAAACAAGCTGCATACTGAAAGCTGTGTTACCTAATTTTCTGCTAGATTGATGACTTGTAGTTTCCTTCCAGCTCCTCTGTAACCTTGCACAAGCCACTGTTGGCCAGATATTTTGCCCAAGTGCTAGCAAGACCTGTGGAAGCCACGTGGCTTTTCCTTTATGGGTGGAACTTTGAACACACATGAGGTTTTTTTTGTTTGTTTTTGAGACGGAGTCTTGCTCTGTCCCCCAGGCTGGAGTGCAGTGGCCCAATCTCAGCTGCACTGCAACCTCCACCTCCCAGGTTCAAGGGATTCTCCTGCCTCAGCCACCCGAGCAGCTGGGATTACAGGCACCTGCCACCATGCCCAGCTAATTTTTGTATTTTTAGTAGAGGTGGGGTTTCACCACGTTGGTCAGACTGGTTTTGAACTCCTGACCTCAGGTGGTCCACCCGCCTTGGCTTCCCAAAGCGCTGGGATTACAGGCTTGAGCCACCGCACCATCCTGTCAGCTATTCTTGAGCTGGAAATACCTAATTTGGAAACTCATCAGAAGGAAAAAGAGCTGGTGGGGGAGGGGGGAATCACTTGCGTTCAGGAGTTTGAGACCAGCCTGGGCAACACAGTGAGACCTCATCTCTAAAAAACAAAGAAAGAAAAAAAAATAGATTATGGGCAAGTGCATGGACATAGAGGAAAAGGGGACGAGCCTCCGTGACATACTGATTCTCTAAGTTTTTCTCTTGCACCTTTCGTCACGTTTCAGGTAGAAGGGCTGGGACGACCAGGAGCCAGGGCCTTCTGTGGGCGCACTGCCCTTTTCAAGATGGCTTAAACTTAGTCCCGAAGAAGCTCCCTTGCCATTTCCCTCACACTAACGGACAATAAGGAGGCCTCGAGCTAGGCCGGCAAGGGCCGTACTAGAGCTGCTGGCAGGGAGCAAATCTCAGGAAGGCCAAGCCACCAAAAACTGTAAGCCTCGATCAACTGTGACTTAGGAACAAGAGGATCAAGTGCTACAGGGTAGAGGTCATACCAAAATCCCCAGCGGGTCTCGCGAAGCGGGGCGGGTAAGCGCACCTTGTTATTGGGTGGCGATGAGCAGCGTGCTCCCACGCCCCTCCCCAGAAGGCTAGCCTCCTGCGCGCGGAGCACGGCGGGAGTAGAGTCGGCGGGACCAGCCGCTGTACTTCATCTCCCGGCGGGCTCAGCGCTGAAGGCTGCGGCGCGGCGCGGCGCCTTTGTGGAAGCAGTGGCCCAGCGCGGAGGAAGTTCCGGTCTCCGCGGCGCTGGGTCGGTGGCGGAGGCTGAGGAGAAGTAGTGGGCCGCGGAGGCTTCGCCGCCTAGGTAAGGGCCCGGGACTGGAGAGAGGGCGTGCCAGAGCCTGCGGGGGTAGAACCGGCAGACAGGGTCGCTCTAGACGTCGCAAGGCCGCGCGGCCTGAAAGCTATGGCTTCGGTGTCGCGGGGCGGCCGCGGCCTCGCTCGGGAAGAAGAGAGCCTAGCGGCGGTGAGGTGAGGTAGGCGCCGCCCGCGGCAGGAACGCCCCGGAACCGTCGGGGGCCCGGGGCGGGGCCCGGCGCGGCGGTAGAATTACCGGTCCTGCCGCGGAGCGGCCAGCTGAGAGGTAGGAGCTGGCGCGTGGTTGAGGCTCTGTGCTCCTAATCTTCGGAGCTGTGAGCGGGCTTTTTTTTTCTTGCAGTTTTCCTGTATTTAATCCAATCCTGATCACTAGGAAGGGAGCTCTTGTGCCTAGCACGTAGCCGCGTCCTCAGACTGGAGAGACACTAGGGAGGCTCCGCCGGACCGGAAGGCACAGGAGCTCCGAGCCCGGTCGGCTGGGCGGTAGAACCTGGAGGCGGGGGGGTAGTGGTCTGGTGGGATCTGCGCCCGTTAGGCAGTGT
Source organism: Cacajao melanocephalus (assembly GCA_963573385.1). Lineage (NCBI taxonomy): Eukaryota > Metazoa > Chordata > Mammalia > Primates > Pitheciidae > Cacajao > Cacajao melanocephalus. The sequence continues at coordinate 21,247 of CAUYLG010027802.1, read as the reverse complement.
AGGAGAGGTATGTTTTCTCGTATTCACGCTTTAGATTCCTTTGGCGGTGTAAATATGTGTTTTTCTCTTTACTTTAGAATTGACATTAGGGTAATGGGTTCAACTTTGGAGATGCATTTTTTTTTTTAAAGGAATGGCCCTGTTTTGTAGGGTACATAAACCATGAGGATAATTGTATATTTTGCATATTCCAGGTTTGCTCGTGAAGGTCTGAGTAGCTGGATCTAAGTGAAGGAGTTCAGGAGAGGGGATGCAGTTGGTCACCTGGTTCATTTACTGAACCCTGGATTCTGCCGTCGGCTTGCTAGTTTCCTCCTCCTTGTTGAGAAATGCCACCAGTGTGAATGATTTAAATATGTCACCCTTACTAACTTTATGAGGTCTGTAAGGACAGGTGTCAAGAACTGGTGCGTGACGGTAGCACTCGCAGCGTGGAAAGTAACAAAATAATATGGTACCATTTTGGTGAAACACAAAACTTTAATTTGACTCTTGTCTCAAACTAGCACCTAACTAGATACTTAACCTACAGAACGGGTTCCAGGTCTCTCTGGACAGTTATATATAGCACCCCTCCTTATAGAATTCTATTACCAGGCCGAGCCTGGTTGCTCACGCCTGTAATCCCAGCACTTTGGGAGGCCAAGGTAGGAGGATTGCTTGATTCCAGGAGTTGGAGACCGGGCACATTGTGAGACCCCCTACTCTGCAAACAATAAAATAGCCAGGGCCAGGCGCAGTGGCTCACGCTTGTAATCCCAGCACTTCGGGAGGCTGAGGCGGGCGGATCACTTGAGGTCGAGAGTTCAAGACCAGTCTGAGCAACATGGAGAAACCCCATCTCTACTGAAAATACAAAATTAGCCGGGCGTGGTGGCACATGACTGTAATCCCGGCTACTCGGGAGGCTGAGGCAGGAGAATTGCTTGAACTCGGGAGGCAGAGGTTGCCGTGAGCTGAGATCACGCCATTGGACTCCAGCCCGGGCAACAAGAGTGAAACTCCATCTCAAAAACAAACACCAAATCCAGCAGAAACCAGCAGCTTTATTGGGTTACAATTTATACACCATGCAGTTCACCCATTTAAGCTGTATAATTCAGAGATTTTTGGTGTATTATGCTATTTTTGTGTTTGAGATGGAGTCTGTCTTTTGCCCAGGCTGGAGTGCAGTGGTGCTATCTCGGCTCACTGTAACCTCCGACTCCCGAGTTCAAGGGATTCTCCTGCCTTAGCCTCTGGAGCAGCTGGGATTATAGGCGCCCAACATCATGCCCGTCTAATTTTTTTGTATTTTTTTTCTTTTTTATTTTTGAGACAGTCTTGCTCCGTCGCTCAGGCTGGAGTGCAGTGGCGCGATCTCGACTCACTGCAACCTCCGCCTCCCGGGTTCAAGTGATTCACCTGCCTCAGCCTCCTAAGTAGCTGGGACTATAGACGTGTGCCACCATGCCTGGCTAATTTTGTACTTTTAGTAGAGATGGGGTTTCACCGTGTTAGCCAAGATGGTCTTGATATCCTGATCTCGAGATCCACCCTCTTCGACCTCCCAAAGTGCTGGGATTACAGGCGTGAGCCACCACACCCGACCCTATTACAGTATTTTTAAAACAAATTGTGAGCTTCATCTCCCTGCGGGCTGAGCGCTGAAGGCTGCGGCGCGGCACTGCGGTGCCAGTGGCCCCGCGCGGAGGAAATTCCGGTGTCTGCGGCGCTGGGTTGGTGGCGGAGTATTTCTAAAACAAATTGTGAGCTTAGACAGCATGGCCAAACCCTATCTGTACAAAAAATACAAAAAAAACAAACAAAAAACTAGCCAGGCATGGTGGCATGCTCCTGTTAGTCCTAGCTACTCGGGAGGTTGAGATGGGAAAATCACTTGAGCCAGGGAGGTAGAGATTGAAGTGAGGGGAAATCGTGCCACTGTACTCCAATGTGGGCTACAGAACAAGACTCTTGTCTTAAAAAAAAAAAATCAATAAAACAAATTGTCATAAATATATATTTTTATGTGTGCTTATGTATATTTTAATAAAATTTGTCCTTTAAACCATTTTTAAGTATACAATTTAGTGGTATTAATTACATTCACAATGTAATACAAGTAACACCACTATTTCTGAAACTTTATTATCTCAAACGGAAACTCTGTAACCAGACAGAGGTGGTGGCTCATGCCTGTAATCCCAGCACTTTGGGAGGCCGAGGCAGGTAGATCACTTGAGGTCAGGAGTTCGAGAACAGCCTGGCCAACATGATGAAACCGTCTCTATTAAAAATACAAAAATTGGCCGGGTGCGGTGGCTCACGCCTGTAATCCAGGCACTTTGGAGGCCAAGGCGGGCGGATCACCTGAGGTCGGGAGTTCAAGACCAGCCTGACCAACATGGTGAAACCCCGTCTTTATAGAAAAAAAAATTAACCAGGCATGGTGGCGTGCACCTGTAACCCCAGCTCCTTGGGAGGTGGAGGTTGCAGTGAGCTGAGATCATGCCACTGCACTCCAACCTGGGCTACAGAGCCAGACTCCGTCTGAAAAAAAAGAAGGCCAGGCATGGTGGCTCACACCTGTAATTTCAACACTTTAGGAGTCTGAGGCGGGTGGATCACAAGGTCAGGAGATCTAACACGGTGAAATCCTGTCGCTACTAAAAATACAAAAAATTAGCCTGGCATGGTGGTGTTCACCTGTAGTCCCAGCTACTTGGGAGGTTGAGGCAGGAGAATTTCTTGAACCTGGGAGGTGGAGGTTGCAGTAAGCTGAGATCGCGCCACTGCACTCCAGCCTGGTGTCAGAGGGAGACTCAGTCTCAAAACAAAAAACAAAAAACTAACCGTTAAACAAATAACTTCCCATTTCCTCCTCCTCCTAGCCCCTGGTAATCTCTGTTCTACTTTGTGTCTGTATGAATGTGCCTGTTCTAGGTACTGCAAATACTAAATGGAATCATAAAATATTTGTCCTTTTTGTGTCTGGTTTATTTCACTTAGTTTAATGGTTTCAAGGTTAATCCGTGTTGTAGCGTGTATCAGAACTTCCTTTTTATGGCTTACTGCATTGTGTGCGTACACCACATTTTGTTTTATTAATTAATTTGTAGTAGACACTTGGGTTGTTTCTACCTTTTGACTATTGTAAATAATGCTTCTGTGAACACTGGTGTACAAATATCTCTTGAGTTCCTGCTTTGAATTCTTTTGGGTATATACCCAGAAGTGAAATTGCTATATGGTAATTATTATTATTAATTTTCTTTTAGAGACAGAGTCTTGCTCTGTTGCCCAGGCTGGAGTTGAGTGGCACAGTCATGGCTCACTGCAGCCTCGAACCTGTGAGCTCAAGCAGTCGTCCCGCCTCAGCCTCCTTAGTAGCTGGGACTACAGGTATGGGCTGCCACAACCAGCTAATTTTTTTTTTTGTTTTCTATTTTTTATTGTGATGAACTCTTTCTTTGTTGTCTAGGCTGGTCTTGAACTCTTGGGTTAAAGTGATTCTCTTGCCTTGGCCTCCCAAAGGGCTGAGATTACAGGCATGAGCCACCACATCTGGCCCATAATTTTTTTATTTTTGTTTTTTTGTAGAGACAGGGTCTCCCTATGCTGCCCATGCTGGTCTCGATCTCCTGGCCTCAAGCCATCTTCCCTCCTTGGCCTCTCAAGGTACTGGGATTATAGGCATGAGCCACTGCACCTAGCTGATAGTTGGTTATTAAATGTTTAGCTCTTTGAGGAACCACCATACTGTTTTCCTTAGTGGCTGCATCATTTTACATTCCCACCAGTAGTACACAAGGGTTCCAATTTTCCCACATGTCCCCAACACTTATTTTCCATTTTTCGGTTTTTGGTAAATTTTTGTGTGTATATGTCGTTTTTTATTTGTTTGTTTTGATAATAGCCATCCTAATGGGTGTGAAGTGGTATCTCATTGTGTTTTCTTGGTTTTTGCTCATTTGTATCTTTTTAACCATTTTTTCTTTTTTTTTCTTTTGACATGGAGTCTCGCTCTGTCGCCCAGATTAGAGTATAGTGGTGCGATCTCGGCTCACTGAAACCTCTGCCTCCCAGGGTTCAAGCAATTCTCTGCCTCACCCTTTCGAGTAGTTGAGATTACAGGCTACTACTTTTTGTATTTTTAGTAGAGACAGGGTTTCACCGTCTTGACCAGGCTGGTCTTGGAGTCCTGACCTTGTGATCCACCCGCCTCGGCCTCCCAAAGTGCTGGGATTACAGGCCTGAGCCACCGCACCTGGCCCTTTTTAACCATTTTTTAAGTGTACCATTCATTGGTATTAAGTACATTCTTGTTGTTGTACAACCATCATAAAAATCCAGCTTCAGAACTTTTTTCATCTTTCCAAACTGAATCTCTGTACCCGTTGAACAGTAACTCCCCATTCTCACCTCCCCTACCCTCTGACAACCACCATTCTGCTTTCTGTCTATGAATTTGGCTACTCTAGGTGTCTCATGAAAGTGGAATCATATAATACTTGTTCTTTTGTGTATGGCTTATTTTACTTAGCATAATGTCTTCAGGATTCATCCATCTTGTAGTATGCATCAGAATTTTATTTTTTGAAACGGAGTCTCACTCTGTTGCCCAGGCTGGAGTGCAGTGGTGCGATCTCAGCTAACTGCAGCCTCTGCCTCCCAGGTTCAAGTGATTTTCCTGCCTCAGCCTCTCTAGTAGCTGGGACTACAGGCGAGTGCCACCACGCCTGGCTAATTTTTTGTGTTTTTAGTAGAGATGGAGTTTTACTGTTTTTAGCTAGGATGGTCTTGGTCTCCTGACACGGTGATCTGCCTGCCTCGGCCTTCCAAAGTGTTGGGATTACAGGTGTGAGCCACCATGCCTGGCCCAGAATTTTATTCCTTTTTAAGGCTAAATAATATTCCATTATGTGTATATATCTCATTTTGTTTATCCATTCATCTGTTGATGGACATTTGGGTTATTTCCACCTTTTTGCTATTGTGAATAATGATGCTATGAATATTGGTTTACAAATATCTTTTTTTTTTTTTTTTTTGAGATGAAGTCTTGCTCTGTGGCCAGGCTGGAGTGCCTCTGTCGCCAGGCTAGAGTGCAGTGGCATGATCTTGGCTCACTGCAACCTCTGCTTCCTGGGTTCAAGGGATTCTCCTGCTTCATACTCCTGAGTAGCTGAGACTACAGGCCACCACACCTGACTAATTTTGTATTTTTAGTAGAGACGAGGTTTCATCATGTTGGCCAGGATGGTCTTGATCTCTTGACCTCGTGAACCGCCCGCCTTGGCCTACCAAAGTACTGACACGATCGCGGCTCACTGCAACCTCTGCCTTCTGTGTTCAAGCATTCTGCCTTAGCTTCCTGAGTAGCTGGGATTACAGGTGTGCACCACCATGCCCAGCTGCTTTTTGCTTTTTGTATTTTTAGTAGAGAAGGAGTTTTGCCATTAACTATTGGCCAGGCTGATCTTGAACTTCTGACCTCAGGTGATCCACCTGCCTTGGCCTCCCATAGTGCTGGGATTATAGGTGTGAGCCACCATGCCCAGCCACAGATATCAAGACTTCTTACTTTCATTCCTTTTTTTGTTTTTGAGATGGAGTCTTGTTCTGTTGCCCAGGCCGGAGTGCAGTGGCATGATTTCAGCTCACTGCAACCTCTGCCTCCTGAGTTCAAGTGATTCTCCTGCCTCAGCCTTCAGAGAAGCTGGAACTACAAGCATGTGCCACCACACCCGGCTAATTTTTTGTATTTTTAGTAGAGATGGGGTTTCACTGTGTTGGCCAGGATGGTCTCGATCTTCTGACCTTGTGATCACCTGCCTCAGCCTCCCAAAGTGCTGGGATAACAGGTGTAAGCCACCGTGCCCAGCAATTGTTTTTTTTTTTAGACAGGGTCTTGCTCTATTGTCCAGGCTAGAGTGCATTCATGCAGTGTCAGCTCTCTTTATCCCTGATCTTCTTGGTTCAAGCTATCCTCTCACCTCAGCCTCTTGAGTAGCTGAGAATTCAGGTGCATACCACCAAGCCTAGCTTATTTTTTAATTTTTTTGTAGCTGTGGGATTTCGTTATGTTGCCTAAGTTTTTTTTTTTTGGGGGGGTGGGTGTGGGACGAGTTTAATTCGTAAAGAAGCCTCCTGATCGGAAAGACGCCTAACAGCCTGCCCTTGCAGAGATATCCTTCCTGGAGAATAAGGCCTCGCAGGGGAAGAGGCGGTGGGGACCAGTGTTGGGCTTCAGGCCATTCCTGGAAGCCAGTCCTGTGCTCAGCAGGTAGTGGCAGAGCCTGGAGTGATGAGTAGGGTGGCTTTCTCAGGTACAGGACCACACTTCTTCTGGTTGATCTTGCATTTGCATTTGCTACTCAGAGCCGTCATGATCCCAGCAATGGCCAAGAGCCCTGCACAGATCAGCCCGCTCAGCTGCAGGTTTTTCCAGTCATAGTAGAAGGGATCGTCTTTACTGGCAAACGGGTCATTGGCTTCCAAGGCAGGCAGGCCTGCCAGTAGGAGAAGGGCCAGGGTCACTCTCTCCATGTCACAGTTCGAGGGGTAGGGCTGCAAGGGGAGAGGCACTGGGGCTGGGGTCTGCAGCTGGTGGATCTGCTCCAGGCTAACGGCTCACTTGGCCAGCCTAAGTTTTATGTGTCATTTTTTTGAGGAACTGCCCTACTGTTTCCCACAGTGGTTGCACCATTTTACATTCTACCAACAATGCACAAAGGTTTTGTTATAGACTGAATTGTGTCCTCCTGAAAATTCATATGTTGAAGCCCTAAGCCCCAGTGTGACTGTAGTTGGAAATAGAATCTTCACAGAGATAATTAACATTTTAGAAGATACAAGGATGAGGCCTTAATCCAGTAGGACTGGTGTCCTCATAAGAAAAGGACTAGATACCAGGAGTGTGTATACAGAGAGAAAAGGCTACATGAGAATAGAAGGGATTACAAGCGTGAGTCACCATGCCCAGCCCTGGCTATTTTATTTTTTGTAGAGTTGGGGTCTTGCCATGTGCTCATGCTGGTCTCCAACTCCTGGACTCGAGCAGTCCTTTCACTTTGGCCTCCCAAAATGCTGAAATTACAGGCATGAGCCACTGGGCCTGGCATTTTCTTTTTTTCTTTCTGTTTTTTAGAAACAGAGTCTCGCTCTTTCATCAGGTGCCAGGCTGGAGTGCAGTGGCGAGATCTCGGTTCACTGCAACGTCTGCCTCCCAGGTTCAAGCAGTTCTCCTGCCTCAGCCTCCTGAGTAGCTGGGACCACAGGCGCGTGCCACCACACCCAGCTAGTTTTTGTATTTTAGTAGAGACAGGGTTTCACTGTGTTGGCCAGGATGGTATCGATCTCTTGACCTCGTGATCCGCCTGCCTCGGCCTCCCAAAGTGCTGGGATTACAGGTGTGAGCCACCGCACGCCGCTCGCATTTTATTTTATTATTTTTGAGACAGAGTCTCACTCTGTTGCCTACCCCAGAGTGAAGTGGCATGATCTCAGCTCACTGCAACCTTTGCCTCCCAGGTTGAAGAGATCCTTGTGCCTCAGCCTTCCGAGTAGCTGGGATTACAGGCATGTGTTACCATGCCTGGCTAATTTTTGTATTTTAGTATAGATGGGGTTTCACCTTGTTGACCAGGCTGGTCTTGAACTCCTGACCTCAAGTGATCTTTCCACCTTGGCCTTCCAAAGTGCTGGGAGTACAGGTGCAGGCCTTTTTCTCTTTTCTTTCTTTCTTTTTTTAAATAGCTATCCTAATGGATGTGAAGTGGTATCTCATTGTGGTTTTGATTTGCATTTCCCTAATGATAAGTGATGTTGAGCACCTTTTCATGTGTTTATTGGTTATTTGTATATCCTCCTTTGAAGAAGTATCTATTCGTGTCTTTGGTTGACCATTTTAAAATTAGATTTTTGAGCCGGGTGTGGAGGTGCACACCTGTAGTCCCAGCTTCCTGGGAGGTTGAGGTAGGTGGATCTCTTAAGCCCAGGTGTTTGAGGGTGCAGTGAGCTGTGATTGCACCACTGCACTCCACCCTGGGTGGCAGTCTCTAAAAATAAAATAAAATTAGGTTTTTGTCTTTCTTGTTGAGTTTTAGGAGTCCTTTATATACTCTGGATATTCTTTGTCAGATAATGTGATTTACAAATATTTTTTCTCTCTGTGGGTTATCTTTTTTTTTCCTTTTTCTCTTTCTTTTTTTTTCTTGTGGGTTATCTTTATACTCTGTTGATAGTGTCTTTTCATGCACAGAGGTTTTTGTTTTGATGAAGTCCAATTTATCTTTTTTTAAAAATCTGTGCCTCATTTGCAAATTATTGCCAGTTGAAACTTTTCCCCTAAGAGTTTTATAGTTTTAGCTCTTAGGTTTGGGTCTTTGATCCATTTTGAGTTTTTAAAAATATATTATGTTGGGTAAGAGTCCCACTTTATTGTTTTGCATGTGGATATTCAGTTTTCCCAGTACCATTTTCCATCTGGGAAAAAGATTGTACTTTCCCTATTGAATGTTTTTGACACCTTTGTTGAAAATCAATTGACTGCAGTTCAAGACCAGCCTGGCCAACACGGTGAAACCCTGTCTGTACTAAAAGTACAAAAATTGGCTGGGCATAGTGGTGCCTGCCTCTAATCCCAGCTACTCGGGAGGCTGAGGCAAGACAATCACTTGAACCCGGGAGGCAGAGGCTTCAGTGAGCTGAGATTGTGCCATTGTACTCCAGCCTGGGTGACAGGGCAAGACGTGAGAATCCATCTCAAAAGAAAAAATTGACCATATATGTGAGGAGTAATTTCTCATCTCCCCATTCAGTTGATTGGTCTTTATGTCTGTCTTTATGCCATCACTGCACTGTTGTGATTGCTGTAGCTAAATGGTACACTTAAAGATGGTTAAAATAGGCTGGGCATGGTGGCTTATGCTTATATTATAGTCTTAGCACTTTGGGAGTTTGAGGTGAGCAGATCGCCTGTGCTCAGGAGTTCGAGACCAGCCTAGGCAGCATGGTGAAACCCTGACTCTACCAAAATACAAAAATTATGGGTGTGGTGGTGCTTGCCTGTAATTCTAGCTATTTGGGAGGCTGAGGCACAAGAATTGTTTGAACGTGGGAGACGGGTTGCAGTGAGCCAAGATTGCGCCACTGCACTCTAGCCTGGGCAACAGAGTGAGACTCTTTACATACCCAAATGTTTTACCGTAATTATAAAATAATTTTTATTTTCGTTTTTAAATTCTTTATTCTTTCTTCTTTTGTTAATGCTCTCTGCTGAATAAAATAAATAAATAAAAAGAATAGGTCTTGTTGGGCCAGGTGCAGTGGCTCACACCTGTAATCCCAGCATTTTGGGAGGCTGAAGCGGGCGGATCGCCTGAGGTCGGGAGTTTGAGACCAGCCTGACCAACATGGTGAAACCCCGTCTTTACTAAAAATACAGAAGTAGCCAGGTGTGATGGTGCATGCCTGTAATCCCAGCTACTCAGGAGGCTGAGGCAGGAGGCAGGAGAATCACTTAAACCAGGAGGTGGAGGTTGCAGAGAGCCAAGATTGCACCACTGCACTCCAGCCTGGGCAACAAGAGCGTTGCTTTGGAATATCCTAATTTGCCAAAGAGTTTCACCTCAAGTTCTCTGCTTTTTTTTTTTTTTTTTTTAAGAGATGAGATTTCACCATTTCGGTCAGGCTGGTCTCAAACTTCTGACCTCACGTGATCCACCCACCTTGGCCTCCCAAAGTGCTGAGATTACAGTCATGAGCTACCGTGCCTGGTCCTTGGGCATCTATCTGTGATCTCTTGCCTCATGTGTCTGTTAGTCTGTAGTCTGCTTCACAGCTTTCTTTAGCAACACCTGCTGCTTTTTCTGCTTAAGTTTTGTGTTAGGTTGAAATAGAAACAAGCACCTTATGCCTGTCCTTCAAATACCCCTAGACAGGGTAGAACAGATGTCTATGATAATTTGTAAATAAGGTCTGCTTTGCTCTTTGAGGGAGGGACCTGGGAATTGGGCTTGTACTGCTTTAAGACCAAAACCACTGCCATGCTGGAGAAGGGGTGAGGCAAGGGGGAGTGAAAACACCACAGAACTTTGCTACTGTTTTGAAGATGACTTTTTCTTGATTGGATATTTGCTTGTAGACCTTGGCTGTTTCTAAAACTCTGACAAAGTTGTTTCAGACAGTTATTGCTTGTTTTCTGATGTTTCTATGAAGGAATGAGACCTTGAAACTTCTGGTCTGCCATTTTGATGACCTATGGGCTGTCTTTTTACTCTCTTGATAGTGTCCTTTGATACACAAGTTTTAAATTTTGATGAAGTTCACTTTATCTGCTTTTTCTTTTAAAGTTCTTTGTGCTTTAGGGGTCATATTTAAGAAATCATTGCCAAATCCAAGGTCATGAAGATTTGCCTCTTTTTCAGTAGCTGTAACAAAGGTCCAGGAGATAACTTTTCATCTTGACTTGAGTTACATGTCTTGTCTTCAAAGCAATGGCTGTAGTGAGAGTAATAGATTATTTTGATTGGTCATGCTGAATGGTGTTGGAATAGGTCCGAGATGGTGGGGTTGATACTACAATGCTGTTTCCAAAACGGAAGGGCTAGTGAGCACTAGAAAAATCAGTAAATACTTATTTTATTTAGTAAATGTGAAGCATTCATAGCACATTAAAAAGTTTATGGTGCCCAGAGTACACTTTTTTTCTTTCTTTTTTTTAAAGACATTCTCTTTCCCGAGCTGGAATGCAGTGGTGCAGTCTTGGCTCACTGCAGCCTCAACCTTCCGAGCTCAAGCGATCCACCTTAGCCTTCCAATAAAGAAGTTGGGACTACAGGCATATGTCACCATGCCTGGCTAAGTTTTGTATTTTTTCTTTTTTTGAGGTGGATTCTTGCTCTGTCGCCCAAGCTGGTGTGCAGCGGCATGATTTTGGCTCACTGCAACCTCTGCCTCCTGGGTTCAAGCAATTCTCCTGCCTCAGCCTCCTGAGCTGGGATTACAGGTGCCTGGCACCACGCCTGGCTAATTTTTGTATTTTTAGTAGAGATGAGGTTTCGCCATGTTGCCTAGGCTGGTCTCAAAACTCCTTGGCTCAAGTGATGTGCCTGCCTTGGCCTACCAAAGTGTTGAAGTTACAGGTGTGAGCCATCGCGCCTCACCCCAGAGTGCACATTTTAATTAAAAATATATTTTTCTTATTATAAATATAATATGTAAGTGTTTAAAAGTGAGCCCCAAAATTATTGCTGCTGATGTGGTCCCTGATAAACTAAGAAGTGGGAAACTAGTTTAACTTTTAGTTCATGTTCTAAAGTACTAATTTTTGTGGTTTATTTTATACAGGTACTGCTATTACCAGAATTTGGTAGAAAAAGGATCTACTTGTTGGCGGCCTCTTGATAAAAAGAAATGTGGGGGGATTCTCGACCTGCTAACAGAACTGGACCTTTTCGGTAAGCTCTGAAATTTGAATATTGAAATTGCCAGTGTTTTAATTATAAATATGTGACATTTTGGCCTACTATAAAGGAAGATAATTGTTGAGAAATAGTTTCTGATTTTTTTTAAAAATAGAAACTCAATTTGGAAAATAATTTCAAAAATGATTGTGAGACTGAATACCCAGCATGCCAAATGTCTTGTCATATAACCTTTTTTTTTTTTTGAGATGGAGTCTTGCTCTATCACCCAGGCTGGAATGCAGTGGTGTGATCTTGGCTCACTGCACCCTCTGCCTCCGGGGTTCAAGCAATTCTCTGCCTCAGCCTCCCAAGTAGCTAGAATTAGAGGTGCCCGCCACCACGCCCAGCTAATTTTTGTAATTTTAGTAGAGATTGGGTTTCACCATCTTGGCCAGGCTTGTCTTCAACTGCTGAGCTCGTGATCCACCTGCCTTGGCTTCCCAACTTTTGAAATTTATTTATTCATTTTTTGAGACAGAGTGTCTCTCTGTCTTCCAGGCTGGAGTGCAGTGGCATAGTCTTGACTCACTGCAACCTCCATCTCCTGGATTCAAGCGATTCTCCTGCCTCAGCCTCCCAAGTAGCTGGTAGTACAGGTGTGTACCACCATGCCCAGCTAATTTCGGTTTTTTAAATATTAAGTCCCCAAATATTTAATTTTGTTTCTTTTCTTTTCCTTTTTTTTTTTTTTGGTGGGGGACGAAGTCTTGCTCTGTTGCCAGGCTGGAGTGTAGTGGCGCAGTCTGAGCTCACTACAACCTCCTCCTCCTGTGTTGAAGTGATTCTTCCGCCTCAGCCTCCCGAGTAGCTGGGACCACAGGTGCGTGCCACCACGCCCAGCTAAACAGGGTTTCACTATGTTGGCCAGGATGGTCTTGATCTCTTGACCTTGTGATCCGCCCGCCTTGGCCTCCTAAAGTGCTGGGATTACAGGTGTGAGCCACCACGCCCAGCCTTATTTTTGTTTCTTAGCAAAGGACTACATATTTGGCTAGTAAGGAAAGCTAGTGAAATGTCCATAAATGTTTATAAAAGTTGTATTGAGTGCACTATTTATGTCTAGAATTCAGAGCTATGCCTTGCCTGTGGCATGTTGATGCAGTTTGCTAAACCACCTCTCAATTTTAGGGGTTATTGGGTACCAAGAAGAGTGGAGACGGTGGTAGCATTGGTAGCATTTAGTTGTAAATGGATTGTATTTTAAATTTGTAGGGAGTTAATTTTTTTGTAGCTAATGTAATACACGCTGTATTTTAACTCATATTTAAACATTTTTTGCATTGCGTTTACAATTAATGAAATGTTATACAAATGTGACTTTTTTTGGTTTTACTTGGTACATAGCAAAGAAATCTGACCTTTAAATGTATGCATTCAAAGGTATTGATGCTCCAGTTGAAACTTCTATTACTAGCACATTTTCTTTTTTTTTTTTTCTTTTTTTGAGATGGAGCCTCACTCTGTCGCCTAGGCTGGAGTGCAGGGGTGCGATCTCAGCTCACTGTAGCCTCCGCCTCTTGGGTTCAAGTGACTCTCCTGCCTTAGCGTCCCGAGTAGCTGGGACTACAGGTGCATGCCACCACATCTGGCTAATTTTTGTATTTTTAGTAGAGACAGGGTTTCACCATGTTGGCCAGACTGGTCTTGAACTCCTGACCTTGTGATCTGCCCTCCTCAGCCTCCCAAAGTGCTGGGATTACAGGCATGAGCCACCATGCCTGGCCAGCATCCTTATTTTCTCTTCAGTGGTCTTTAAATTAAAACAACTATGTGATGTTGGGTATTTGTTTCTTTCAAAACACTAAGGATTAGATCAGTGCCAATAACCTATTTTTGTAAATAAAGTTTTATTAGAAAACAGCCACGCTCATTTATTTGAAGATTGTGTATAGTTGCTTTCATGCTATACTGGCAGAGGTTAATAGCTGTGATGGAGATTGTATAACCCACAAAATCCAATATATTTATGAACTAGCTCTTCATGGAGAAAGTTTGCTGACCTCTAGTCTAGATCAATGGGCTTGTACATTAACATTTAAAAATATTTAGATTGTAATCTATCCTCTTGTTACTCATATTTATAGATAACTATTTTGTAAGTAAGGCTATTTCTTATAAAATTAACATGGTTCAGGTAAGCATTCAGAAATGTTAGGTAAATTTAGCTCTATTGTATAACTTTTTTCCAAATTTAGAACATTTGTCTTTGACTTGTTTAAACTTATTTAAAATTATATCTTCCCACATTAATTTTAGTTTAAATGTAAGTCAATATATGCTGTTTTTTAAGATCTTTGATCAGGAGGGAGACATAGTTTATATAGCATTCCTTTTTTGGGAACTAATTTGAACCAAAAAAGATACAGGAAAATGATTTTATTACATTTTCTTTGAACTTTTCTTTTTAAATTTGTTTTTATTTGGTTGAAAATGATTTTCATAATTATTGTTATTTTATATTAGTAGAACTGTTTCTTGATTAATCTGTATAAAATACAGATCTATGAACCCTGCTACAGTCAGTTACTCTAAATCTATTTGATCTTAACTTAGAAGGGTAAGATAATCCTTAGGCCATGTTAGATGTGTTCTGGTCAGAAAATATGTAGATTTCATACATCAATCCTTATCCCACGAGTGTCTGATAAAGTTTGAATTTTCCTGCGAGCTAACTATTAAGACTTGAATTATTGTAAATATGGAAGACACTGTATTTAGTGGTAACATCCTAATTTTAGTGTTAAATTGTATTGGTTAAGAACATCTAAACCTCCTGCTCTTATAATGAACCACATAGACATAACTAATGTTAATGGGGGTCAGTGGAAGGTATCATGTTCTGAAAATCCATTTAATGTACATCATTATAGTGTTTAGGTTAACGCTGTTAAATTCCTATTTAAGAAGGGATTGGCTGGTCACGGTGGCTCACACCTGTAATCCTAGCACTTTGGGAGGCTGAGATGGGTGGATCACCTGAGGTCGGGAGTTTAAGACCAGCCTGGGCAACATGGTGAAACTCGTCTCTACTACAGATACAAAAATTAGCTGGGCATGGTGGCGCGTGCCTGTAATCCCAGCTACTTGGGAGGCCAAGGACGAGAATCACTTGAACCCAGGAGGCGGAGGTTGCAGTGAACCGAGATCGCGCCATTGCATGCCAGCCTGGGCAACAGAGCGAGACTTCGTCTCAAAAAATAAAAAAAGAAAGGGTTTGGCATTGCAACTATTTCTCTTGAACTGAGGGACCCAGAATCAGTTGTTCTTTGAATTTTACTATAGTAGTGCAGTCTGAGCTCAGAAGGGTCTTATAGTAGACCCTGTATGTTCTGGGAGGCAAGAATTGAGTTGGTATTGATATCTTAATGCCTTTGTTTTACTGCTAAATAGCAGATGACCCTTCAGGTCTTTTCATGTCTCCCTACCTAGGATCCCAGGTGCCGAATTGCCTATTTAAACTAGTTTAGGGAATCTTGGACTGAAGCCAAAACATGTAAAATGCCCTGGAGGTTAGGCAAAGGGAAGAAGTAGGGTAGTATGAAAGATTAGGTTACATCTTATTTATCTCTTGAGTTCTATAAATTGAGAATGTAAATTTAATACTGTGTCTATTTTTAAAATGCATTTTATTGCCATGAAAAAGTAGCATGAGGCATTGGAATATGGAATATCAGCTTCTTCATTTGGGTTATGGGGATCATGCTTGAAGGCCTAATGCTCTCTCTCTAGGTCCCTCTCAGCATTAAGCTCCTGGATGCTGTTGGTGGCTTAGATGACTTAACACATGCTTTGTGGCATGATTCATGCTACCTTCTATGATACCCTTGAGTTGTTGTAATAGGACCCAGGTTAGAGTGCTTCTTGATGGAGCCACTGTAGAACTGGGATTTAGATGCAGCCAGGACTGATGCTTAGCTGGTGAACACTGGTGTGCTTGTTCGTACTGGTGATTTACAGCCAGTGTTCTTCCTTTTGGGCCTGCATCTATTTTGATTGGGTAGTGTCCGTGCTGTATCTGTAATAAAATATTTTGGAATGTTACCCCTGGATGCAGCAGTGAGAAAGGTATCTCCTGAAACTTACTGTAAGAAATTTACAGTGCCTTGATTTTTCTGATATATAGGAATCGTCATGTTGACCTTGGAATTCTTAAGTTCCCTGGCTGTAGGAAATGGAAATTTTTGTAGTATGTCACCATTGTTAGCTTATTTGGTATTGCGGATTTTCCCTGTTGCAGGACTGGGTGAAAGCTTTTTCTGCAGCAGTCATGTTGAAAACCTTGTGTTGACTTTCCTCGTGTTCTGAAATGGGAGCATAAAAGTTTACTCCGCCACTTCGTCTTAAAATAGCAAAACTTTGCTGTTTTCTGCAGATCTAGGACCTTGTTACAGAACTCTGCCAAAAAAAAAAAATGTTTACAGAAGAATGTGCTGTGATTAGAGAAGAATATGCTGGTGTGTAGATTTCAAACTCTCTGGACAATATAAATAACACTGTCTTTGTTTCTACAGTGGGAGCCAAGAAGAAAGGTTTGCTCCCGGGTGGAACAGGGATTATCCTCCTCCTCCCCTTAAGAGTCATGCTCAAGAGAGACACTCTGGCAACTTTCCTGGCAGAGATTCACTTCCCTTTGATTTCCAGGGGCATTCGGGGCCTCCTTTTTCAAATGTAGAGGAGCATTCTTTCAGCTATGGAGCTAGAGACGGACCGCATGGTGACTATCGAGGAGGGGAGGGACCTGGACATGATTTCAGGGGGGGAGATTTTTCATCTTCTGATTTCCAGAGCAGAGATTCATCACAGTTGGACTTCAGGGGTAGGGACATACATTCTGGGGATTTTCGGGATAGAGAAGGACCACCTATGGACTATAGGGGTGGAGATGGTACTTCTATGGATTATAGAGGTAGGGAGGCACCTCATATGAACTACAGAGACAGGGATGCTCATGCTGTTGACTTCAGAGGTAGGGATGCTCCTCCATCTGACTTCAGGGGCCGGAGCACTTATGATTTAGATTTTAGAGGCCGGGATGGATCCCATGGAGATTTTAGGGGAAGGGATTTATCAGATTTGGATTTCAGGGCCAGAGAACAGTCCCATTCTGATTTTAGGAATAGAGATGTATCTGATTTGGACTTTAGGGACAAAGATGGAACACAAGTAGACTTCAGAGGCCGAGGTTCAGGTACTCCTGATCTAGACTTTAGGGACAGGGATACACCACATTCTGATTTCAGAGGTAGACACCGGTCTAGGACTGATCAGGATTTTAGGGGCAGAGAGATGGGACCTTGTATGGAATTTAAAGATAGGGAGATGCCCCCTGGAGATCCAAATATTTTGGATTACATTCAGCCCTCTACACAAGATAGAGAACATTCTGGTATGAATGTGAACAGGAGAGAAGAATCCACACATGACCATACGATAGAAAGGCCTGCTTTTGGCATTCAGAAGGGAGAATTTGAGCATTCAGAAACAAGAGAAGGAGAAACACAAGGTGTAGCCTTTGAACATGAGTCTCCAGCTGACTTTCAGAACAGCCAAAGTCCAGTTCAAGACCAAGATAAGTCACAGCTTTCTGGAGGTGAACAGCAGAGTTCAGATGCTGGTCTGTTTAAAGAAGAAGGCGGTCTGGACTTTCTTGGGCGGCAAGACACTGATTACAGAAGCATGGAGTACCGTGATGTGGATCATAGGCTGCCAGGAAGCCAGATGTTTGGCTATGGCCAGAGCAAGTCTTTTCCAGAGAGCAAAACTGCCCGAGATGCCCAGCGGGACCTTCAGGTATGTTGATGGGGTGGATTGCTTTTTTTTTTTTTCTTTTTTAAATAAGACTTTTTTATATATATCATTTTATTTTTATCTTTGCATAACCATTAGAAAGCAAAATTTATATTCAGGGGTAGAATGTAGGAATGTAAATCTCTAGAGAAAAGGCCCTGAGCTGAGATTATATATATATTTTTTATTTTATTCTTTTCTACCTGCTTCATTTTCGCTTCTCATATATATATATATATATTTATATTTATATATATATGAAGGAAATATGTATATGTATATATTTGAGACAGGGTCTCGCTCTGTCACCTGGGCTGAAGTGTAGTAGTATAATCGTGGCTCCTTGCAGCCTGGACCTCCCAGGCTCAAGAGATCCTCCCACCTCAGCCTCCTGACTAGCTGGAACTGCAGGTATGGACCAGCCACCACACCTGGCTAGGTTCTACTTATTTATTTATTTTTTCCTTTGAGAACAAGTGTTGCTCTGTTGCCCAGGCTGGAGTGCAATGGTGTTATCTCGGCTCACTGCAACCCTCTTAACTCTGGGTTCAAG
Organism: Cacajao melanocephalus; assembly: GCA_963573385.1. Lineage (NCBI taxonomy): Eukaryota > Metazoa > Chordata > Mammalia > Primates > Pitheciidae > Cacajao > Cacajao melanocephalus. The sequence goes on along the minus strand of CAUYLG010027802.1, from coordinate 3,454 downwards.
GGATTCCCCCGCCTCAGCCTCCCAGGAGGCTGGGACTACAGGCATATGTCACCATGCCTAGTTAGTTTATTTTTTATTTTTGTTTTTTGAGATGGAGTCTCACCCTGTTGCCCAGGCTGAAGTACAGTGGCACGATCTTGGCTCACGACAAACTCTGCCTCCCATGTTCAAGCAATCTTCCTGCCTCAGCCTCCTGTGTAGCTGGGACTGTAGTTATGCGCCACCACACCTGGCTAATTTTTGTATTTTTTTGTAGAGATGAGGTTTAGCTATGTTGCCTAAGCTGGGATGGAACTCCTGATCTCAAATGATCCACCCTTCTCAGCCTCCCAAAGAGCTGGGATTACAGGCGTGCACTACCACGCCTAGCCAGCAATTTTGGTATTTTTTTGTAGATACAGGGTTACAACATGTTGCCCAGGCTGGTTTTGAATTCCTGGGTTCAAGCAGTCCCCCCACCTCATCCTCCCATAGTGCTGGGATTACAGGAGTAAGCCATTGCCCCTGGCTTCAGATCGTATTTTTGATGTGCGTTTTTAAATTATTTTGTTTTATGGTGCTGATTTACATGCCTTGGGACAATTTAGTTTGAAAGTATATGTCTTTGGGAGTTGACTCTTGCAACTCTCGCTTAGGCCTGTGGTTGTTTAGGGATCATTTTCTTATTTAAATTCATTGAGAGAATACTTAGGAGTCTCCCTAGTCGTGAGGAGGTGGTGTTAATGTTGCAGCTATCCTCTTGCAGCTAACATAATTAAATGTTAAACTTCCTGAATATATGATTTAAGCAAGGAGGGTTATATTTGTAGTTTTGCAATGAAGACATTACCTTTTAAAGTAGATTTGGCCAGGTGCAGTGGCCCATGCTTGTTAATTTCAGCACTTTAGGAGGCTGAGGTGGGAGGATCACTTGAGGCCAGGAGTTTGAGACCCTTGTGGTACAACCTCAGGAGAGAATGTGGGGGGAAAAAGAAAAATAAGGCCGGGCATAGTGGCTCATGCCTGTAATCCCAACACTTTGGGAGACCAAGGTGGGCGGATCATTTGAGGTCAGGAGTTCAAGACCAGCCTAGCCAACATGGTGAAATCCATCTCTACTAAAACTACAAAAAAATTAGGCCAGGCACAGTGGCTCACACCTATAATCCAGCACTTTGGGAGGCTGAGGCAGGCGGATCACCTGAGGTTGTGAGTTCGAGACTAGCCTGACCAACATGGAGAAATCCCCTCTCTACTGAAAATACAAAATTAGCCAGGCGTGGTGGCAGACGCCTATAATCCCAACTACTTGGGAGGCTGAGGCAGGAGAATCACTTGAACCCAGGAGGCAGAGGTTGTGGTGAGCTGAGATCGCATCATTGCACTCCAGCCTGGGTAACAAGAGCAAAACTTGATCTCAAAAAAAAAAAAATACAAAAATTAGCCAGGTGTGGTGGCAGGTGCCTATAATCCCAACTACTTGGGAGGCTGAGGCAGGAGAATTGATTGAACCCAGGAGGCGGAGGCAGTTGTGAGCTGAGATTGTGCCACTGCACTCCAGCCTGGGTGACAGACTCTGTATCAAAAAAAAAAAAAAAAAGAAATTAAAATCAAGTCTGTTAGTGCATGTTTTTGGGAAAATTTCTTGGGAGGTTTGACTTAATATTTTATTTCTAGAGTTTACATATATACATATTAACTCATACTTTGAAGTTGAAGAAACATATCTCTGTACTTACACAAATATTATTTAACTGATTGGAATATAACCTATATCACTGCCAGAAACTTCTGTAGTGTGGAGTACAATATAAGACACCTGACTAAAATTTTCCTCTGACTTACAAACAAAGGCAGGAAGTTGTTTCGTTTGTTTCACAAACCCAGTTGATAAATCATTAGGGAAAACCTAATGAAGCTTTTGCTACATGAAGATTTTCCTATCTTGTCACCATGATTCAGGGACATTTTAAAAAATGGCGTTATGTAGTTATCTTCTCTCACCAGAGCTATGAAGTGCTGCTAGCCCACATCCCATTCTCAGACCGGGGAGGTTTTGGTTTTTTCTTTGGAGACTGGGGGTCTTGCTCTGCCGCCCAGGCTGGAGAGCAGTGGCACAATTTTGGCTCCCTGAGACCCCTGCCTCCCAGGTTCAAGTGATTTTTCCTCCACACCTTCCAGAGTAGCTGGGCCCACAGGCACGTGGAGCACAACCGGCTAATTTTTGTGTTTCTACTAGAGACAGGGTTTCACCATGTTGGCCAGACAGAAAATTACAGTTTAGAGACTATGTTAGTGTGGCTTTCTGATTAAGTCTTATTCAGTATTGTCTCTGGTCATGTTTTGCTTTACTTTCAAGATTGTTTCAGTGAGCCTTGGTCTTAGCATACTTGTATTCTAATGATTTGAAGTCACATTCTGGCACTCAGAACAATAGAGAAAATTGTAATTTTTCACATGATAATGTCATTATCATTTTTGATCCTGAGTAGTTAAATTTCATGTTGATTAGTGTTTTGAACAGTAAAGTATATTTACTTGTGAAATAATTTTTCATTCTGAATTTAAGGATCAAGATTATAGGACTGGCCCGAGTGAGGAGAAACCCAGCAGGCTTATTCGATTAAGTGGGGTGCCTGAAAATGCCACAAAAGAAGAGGTAAGGCATGTGTTCTCTCCTGTTTCTCTGTGTCAGTTAAAAATTAAAAAAACCTTTTAGTTTGAAAAATTGTAGGTTCACAAGAAGCTGCAAAGAAATGCACTGAGAAGGCTTGTGTATTTTTCTCCCATCCTCCCTCAATGTTAATATGTTGCATAACTATAGTATAGTATCTAAACCAGGAAATTGATTGTTATAATTCATAAAGTTTATTCAGATTTTGCCATTTATGCATGTACTCACTGAGGTGAGGTTAAAGAATATTGTGACAAATGATTGCTCTCTTTAGACATGATCACATTCTTTAGAACATATTGTTTCTGGAATGCATACATAAAGGTGCAGTTTATTTACAATAGTAAAAACTAGAAACTAACTGCCCAGTATTAAAGGATTGGCTGACTAAATTAGGGCTGAACTTACGGCAGTTCTACTCTGTGCCAGGCATTGTGTGATACTTATAAGCATTAGTTCATTTAATTATCATATAATCTGTTCACTCTAAATATTAAGCATTACTGTATGCCAGGCGTTGTTCTAGATACTGGGTGACATAGCCGTGTATATTATAAAGTCACTGCCTCTATGGATAATGAAAAAGTAAGCAAAAAACAGATTACATAATTTTAGTCAGTGAGTAAATGCTCTGAAGAAAACTAAAGTATAGGCTGGGCGTGGTGGCTTACACCTGTAATCTCAGCAATTTGGGAGACCGAAGCAGGCGGATCACTTGAGGTCAGGAGTTTGAGACCAGCCTAGCCAACACGGTGAAACCCCGTCTCTACTAAAAATAGAAAAAAAATAAGCTGGGTGTGG
>CAUYLG010027800.1:0-20347 GCA_963573385.1 Cacajao melanocephalus | reverse complement strand
GTCTGTGAGCAGCCGCTGCACCTCCAGTGCCGTGCCCAGGCCCAGCCTGATGTCCCCCTGCGGGAGCTGGGCCAGGTCGTGGAGTGCAGCCTGGACTTCGGCCTGGTCTGCAGGAACCGTGAGCAGCTGGGGAAGTTCAAGATGTGTTTCAACTATGAAATCCGAGTGTTCTGCTGCAACTACAGCCATTGCCCCAGCACCACGGCCACCAGCTCCACGGCCACACCCTCCTCCACTCCGGGAACTGTGGTAATTTCTACCACAGTCACCAAGACCTCGGCCACCAGCTCCATGGCCACGGCCTCCTCCACTCCGCGGACCACCTGGATCCTTACAGAGCCAACCACTAGAGCCACCGTGACCGTGTCCACGGGCTCCGCAGCCACTCCCTCCTCCACCACAGGGACTGCTCAGACCCCCACAGTGCAGACCACCACAGCCACCACGACAGCCACCACAACTGTGGCCACTGGATCCACAGCCACTCCCTCCTCCACCACAGGGACTGCTCAGACCCCCACAGTGCAGACCACCACAGCCACCACAACTGCGGCTACTGGCTCCACAGCCACCCCCTCCTTCACCCCAAAAACAACTCACACCCCCAAAGTGCTGACTACCATGGCCACAGCCACCATGCCCACTGGCCCTCCCTCCTCCGGCCCAGGGACTGCACTCACCCTTCCAGTGCTGAACACCACTACCACACCCACAACCACTGGCTCCATGGTGACCCCCTCCTCCATCCCGGGGACCACACAAACCCCTGTAGTGCTGACCAACACCACCACAACTGTGGCCACTGGCTCCTTGGCAACACCCTCCACCACCCCACGGACTGCTGGTCCTTCCACAGCACTGACCACCACGGCTACCACGCTCACGGCCACTGGCTCCATCACCACTCCCTCCTCCACTCCAGGGACAACTCCCATCCCCCGAGTGCCGACCACCATGGCCACCACACCTGCAGCCAGCAGCACCCCAGCAACTCCCTCTTCTGTCCCAGGGACCACCCACACACCCCCAGTGCTGACCACCACAGCCACCATGCCCACAGCCACCAGCTCCACAGTGCCAAGCTCATCTGCCCTCAGGACTATGCGAACCCCCACAGTGCTCCCCAGCCTGCCTGCCTTCAGTATGACCACGGCATCCACCTCGGTCCTCACCACCCTCATGCCCACTGGCTTCCCCAGCACCCCCTTCTCGACTCCATGCTTCTGTAGGGCATTTGGACAGCTCTTCTCACCTGGTGAGTCGATGTGTATGATGCCCCTGTGCCCTTTCTCCCATGCCATACCAACCTGGGTCTGCCTGTCTGGGGAGCCAGTTGCTCTCTCCCTGCCAGCCACACTCAGTCCCCACTGGCCTCACTCACTCCACACTGGCCACACTCACTCCCCACCGGCCACACTCACTCCACACTGGCCTCACTCACTCCACACTGGCCTCACTCACTCCACACTGGCCACACTCAGTCCACACCGGCCACACTCACTCCACACTGGCCTCACTCACTCCACACTGGCTGCACTCTGTCCACACTGGCCTCACTCAGTCCCCACCAGCCTCATTCAGTCTCCACTCTCCCCGGCCCCCTCCCTGAATGGCCACTCCCTCCTGCACTGACCCCTACCTTTGCCGTCCCAAGCTCTGGCTTGCCTGTCACTGGGAGTGGCTTATCTTCCTGTCTTGTCTCCCACAGGGGAGGTCATCTACAATAAGACTGACCGAGCTGGCTGCCAGTTCTATGCTGTGTGCAACCAGCACTGTGACATCGACCGCTTCCAAGGCCCCTGCCCCACCTCCCCACCGCCAGTGTCCTCCACCCCACTGCCCCCGCCCTCCCCTGCCCCCGGCTGTGACAACGCTGTCCCTCCCCGGCAGGTGGGCCCCACCTGCCCTCCACCTCCCCTGCTATGCACACGGGGCCTGGGTCTGCTGAGGCACAGCCAGGGCCCAGCCCCTGAGGCCTGTCTCAGTGACCCTCCGCCTGTAGCTCCAGTTGGAGGAGGCGCACAGGGTCTCGGGGGCCAGGCCAACACGGGGGGCCACCCTCTCCGGGCAGACTCTTGTGGCCACCTGGGGCTGTGCACCATGAGGGATGGGATGACCAGGGGATGGGTCCTGTGAGCCAGTTCCAGTGACCTCGTGCCTGTTCCCTGCCACAGGTGAATGAATCCTGGACCCTGGAGAACTGCACTGTGGCGCAGTGCGTGGGTGACAACCGTGTCGTCCTACTAGAGCCGAAGCCCGTGGCCAACGTCACCTGCGTGAACAAGCACCTGCCCATCAAAGTGTCAGAGCCTGGCCAGCCCTGCGACTTCCACTACGAGTGCGAATGTGAGTGCGAGGGCAGCCGCGGGACTCCCCCGGGGGCCGGTGGAGCAGGGCGTGCCGTCGGCCAGGCTGGAGGAGTGGGGCGGGGGGCTGCATGGAGAGGCGCCTGGGAGATGGGTGGCATCCCTTCAGGAAACCGCCACGTGCCATGCCGTCCTGGCCACAGCGGTGCACATGGTGTGCACCATTAGTCTGCAGGCTCTGTGTCCACCGGGCTGAACATGCCGACGCAGCCCACAGGAGAGGGGCAGAGGCGTTTGCTGAGCTTGTCTGCACCTCCGCCTGTGTGGCTTGAAAGGAAGCCCGTCCAGGGGTTTCTGAGGCCAAGAGAAGCTCAGGATGGAAGTGGGAGCCCAGAGGAGCTGTGGTCTCCTGGGTCCTCACAGCTGTTCCCATCATAGCGGCACCGTCGCTAAGAGGTGGTGGAGTTCTCACTCCTCCCATGTCCTTGGCCCCGGGCTGCCCTTCCAAACCTCCACAGGCCAGGGGGCTTAGAGGACACAAACGCACTCTCCCTCCTGGAGCTGGAAGGCTGAGATCCAGGCGGGCAGGGCCACGCTCCCTGTGGAGGGTCTGGGGTGGTCCTTCCTGCCTTTCCCAGCCTGGGGGCTCCAGGAGTACCCTGGCCATGGCTGCATCGCTCCCATCTCCTCCTCTGTCTCTCTGTGGCCTCCCGACTCTGTGTGCCTGTCTCTCTCCTGTCCCCCGCAAGGGTGCTGGCCATTGGATTTAGGGTCCACCCGGGTAGTCCCCGATGATGTCATTATAAGATGCTTCACTTAATCACTCTGCAAAGACACTTTCTCCCGGCAAGGCCACGTGCAGAGGTTCTGCGGTGGCCATAGATTTTAGGGAGCACCATTCTACACACTGCACCCACTTTATAGATGAGGCTGCTGAGGCCGAGGGGCTTGAGGGGTTCCCAGGGCAGCAGTCGCGGTGGCGACGCTGGCTGCCGAGAAGCCTGGGGTGCAAGGGGACCACCGTGGAGCCCGCCAGCCCGTCGGTGCCTCTGTGTCCCGCAGGCGTCTGCAGCGTGTGGGGGGGTTCCCACTACTCCACCTTCGACGGTTCCTCTTACTCCTTCCGGGGCAACTGCACCTACGTCCTCATGAGAGAGATCCATGCCCGCCTTGGGAATCTCAGCCTCTATCTGGACAACCAGTACTGCGTGGCCTCCGCCGCCGCCACCAGCTGCCCCCGTGCCCTCGGCATCCATTACAAGTCCATGCAGATCGTCCTCACTGTCACCACGGTGCACGGGAAGGAGGAGGGCCTGGTAAGTCCAGGCAGCTGGCAGGGTGGCCCTCCCTGTGCCCAGGCTGCGTGTGGCAGTACTGGGCATGTCCCAACCACACCCAGGCAGGCTGACTGCAGGCCAGGGGCCCAGCTGCTGCGGTGATGGCCCAGGGCCAGAGGCAATCCCTGGGGGGCAGGGAAGGCTGTGGGGCCACCCCAGGCTGAACGAACCCTGCGGCCCAAATGCAGCCAACTGGAGACTCCAGGCCCCCCGGGAAGAGCCAGGCTTTGGGGTTGGGGGTGCATAGGCAGAGCCCCAAAGGCAAGCCCCACTCCCAGAGCCAACCCGGCACCGCCTCCCAGCTCACCGGCTCCCCCGGCTGCCCCCAGATCTTGTTTGACCAAATTCGGGTGAGCAGTGGCTTCAGCAAGGACGGCGTGCTTGTGTCTGTGACGGGCGCCAGCATGCGTGTGGACATTCCCGCCCTGGGTGTGACCATCACCTTCGACGGGCACGTCTTCCAGGCCCGACTGCCCCACAGCCTCTTCTACAACAACACCGAGGGCCAGTGTGGTGAGTGAACGCCGCCCGCCCGGCGGGTCCTGCCCCACCAGAGCTGCCCCAGGGGCTGACAGCCCAGTGGGCAAAGGGGAAGCCTGCGGATGGGAATGAACTGGGGGTTGGGTGGGAAACCTCTAGAGAGGAATGAGCTTCAGGGTGGGGGGGGATCTGTGGAGGGAAATTCTCTCGGTGGGGGAAGCCTGTGGACGGGAATGAACAGGGGGTGGGGGGCAGCCTTCAGAGGGGAATGAGCTGGAGGGGAAGCCTGTGGAGGGGAATGAGCCAGGGGAAGGGGTGCAAAAGGCTCCCCACATTCCAGCCCCATGGTGACGCCCCGGCCTGCCCCCAGGCACCTGCACCAACAGCCAGAGGGACGATTGCCGCAGTCGGGATGGAACCACGGCCGCCAGCTGCAAGGACTCGGCCAAGACGTGGCTGGTCCCCGACAGCAGAAAGGACGGCTGCTGGGCCCCAACCGGCACGCCCCCCACTGCCAGCCCCACGGCCCCAACGTCTGGCGCACCCACCCCCAGCCAGTGCCCGCCGCAGCCGCTCTGTGATCTGATGCTGAGCCAGTGAGTCCTCCCCTCCGGATGGGAGGCCCTGGGGTGCCCCCACCTGCCCTTGCTCAGCTCCCTGGGGGCCTGGTGCCCTCCACCCCATCGCTCTGCCCACAGGGTCTTTGCCGAGTGCCATGACCTGGTGCCCCCTGGCCCATTCTTCAACGCCTGTGTCAGCGATGGCTGTGGGGGCCACCCCGAGGTGCCCTGCCAGAGCCTGGAGGCCTACGCAGCGCTCTGTCGCGCCCGGGGAGTGTGCAGTGACTGGCGGGGTGCAGCCGGCGGCCTGTGCGGTGAGTGGGCGTGGCCCTGGGCCCCCAGACCCCTCAGCCTCTCTAAGTGGCTTGTGCGGTGAGTGGGGGGGCAGCTCTGGGCCCCCAGACCCCTCAGCCTCTCTGAGCAGCCTGTGCAGTAAGTGGGAGATGGGCGGCCCTGTACCCCACAGACCCCTCAGCCTCTCTGAGGGGCCTGTGAAGTGAGTGGGGGGCAGCCTTGGACACCAGCCCCCTTGCCTCTCTGAGGGGCCTTCGCAGTCAGTGGGGGGGTGGCCCTAGACCCCCCAGACCCCTCAGCCTCTCTGAGGGGCCTGTACGGTAAGTGGGTGGTGGCCTTGGACCCCAGCCCCCCTTGGCCTGTCTGACATCTCTCTGTGCCCACAGATCTCACCTGCCCGCCCACCAAAGTTTACAAGCCATGCGGCCCCATACAGCCTGCCTCCTGCAACTCCAGGTGAGTACAGGGATGGCTGGATCTGGGGGAGCAGGAGGCCAGAGGGCATCCTGCTGTGAGCCACAGATCTCTGGGGTGCGCCTGAGCCCAGGACTCCTTGAAAAACATCCCCGGCTGCTCCCAGATGCCTTAGAGACAGAGCAGGCAAGAGGCACGTCCCCACCCTCCCCGGACCCAACCCCGCCCTCACCTTTCTCCCATCCCCACCCCTGCCCCGCCCACCCTGAGCCCTGCACTCCACCATTCCTCTCCTTCCTTCTCCCCACTGCCCATCCTGGGGACTCACATGGATGAAGATACTGGGAGGCCTCCTGGACCTCAGGGTCCCAGGGCCACTCTTGTCGCCCTGTAGGAACCAGAGCCCACAGCTGGAGGGGCTGGCGGAGGGCTGCTTCTGCCCCAAAGACCAGATCCTCTTCAATGAACACACGGGCATCTGCGTGCAGGCCTGCCGTAAGCTCTGCCACCTGGGCCCGACCAAGCGCCTGCAGGGTGGGAGGGGCCGTCCCAGCTGCGCTGTGCTCTCCCCTCTCCCCAGCTGACCCCTGTGCCATGTTCGCCCCAACAGAGGCCTGGAACGGCCCCAGTGTGGCCCTGAGCCCCTAGAGAGCCCCCCTCCAGCCCCCTGAAGCCCCACGGGGAGGCTCTGTCCTTGTGCAATCCTCTTGTGGTCCCTCTCCTGAGCCCTGCCGCCCACCACCATGGCCAAGCCTCCTGTGCACTGACAGCTGGGCTCACAGTGCCCTGGCCTGAGCTCCAGCCACAACCAATGCCCTACAAGATTTCCAGGGGCTTCCATGCCAGGGGGAAGCCGGCGCCAGGCCTGAGAGCACCTCCCGTGGCCAGAGGCCCCTCTGCCCGCAATCTCAGCACCCTCAGTGACGCTGTGCCCTTTCCTTTCCAGCCTGCGTGGGACCGGATGGCTTTCCCAAATCTGTGAGTGGCTCCAACCCCACCTGCCCTACCCAACCCTCTCTCGAGCTGAGGGAGGAAGAGAGCCTCCCCATCCCACAGGACAGCTGTGGGGCGCGTGAGCGTGAGGCGGACGTGCCGGTGGCTGGTGTGGGCTTCCTGCCCCGTCACTCTGGGCCGCTCGGGTGCCAGCCTGAGGGAGGGGATGGCCAGACAGATGCCCAGGGTTGGCCTGTGGCTGAGTGTGGTGGGGAGGCCTGGAGCCCTGTCCAGGAGCCCTCAGGAACCCCCTCGATCCCTTCCAGCCCGGGGAGCGGTGGGTCAGCAACTGCCAGGCCTGCGTGTGTGACGAGGGCTCGGTGTCAGTGCAGTGCCAGCCCTTGCCCTGTGAGGCCCAGGGCCAGCCCCCCACGTGCAGCAGCCCCGGCTTCCAGACTGTGACCAGGCCCCGGGCCGACGACCCCTGCTGCCCTGAGACGCTGTGCGGTAAGAGCCCGAGGAGCAGGGGTGCCCGGCATGGGGTGGGGGGGATGGAGCCAGTGCCCACCAGGGGCCTGCAGGGTGGGCACAGGAGAGCAGAGGAGAGCCACCATGTCCTGGCTTGACCAGGTGAGACCACTCGGCAGAGACAGCCTCCAGGCACTTCATTGTCCTCCTAAAGATGAGGCCGGTGTCCTCTGGCCTGCCCAGGAGTGGCCTGGGATGTGGGGAGCAGCAGGGAGGTGGTCAAGCAAGGGGCCTGGAGGGAGACCCCAAGGGCCATGGGAGAAGTCAGGTCTCCGGGGAGGAGCCCGCCCGGGGCTTATGCTGGGAACGATCGGTTGGGAGGAGGAGCGAGCAGCCCCCCGACCGCGCCCTCTGTCCTCCTGCAGTATGCAACACCACCACCTGTCCCCAGAGCCCGCCTGTGTGCCCGCCAGGCCAGGAGCCCTACCGCACCCAGGAGGAGGGCGATTGCTGTCCTACCTTCCGCTGCAGTGAGCAGGGCGGGGGCGGGGTGGATGGGCTCCTGGGTGGCCATGCGCCCAGGGTTGGAGGGTGCAGGAGGGCGGGCAGGGGGGATGGGCTGCTGGGTGGCCATGGGCCCGGCGGTAGGGGGCGCAGGAGGGCGGGCAGGGGGGACGGGCTGCTGGGTGGCCATGTGCGCCCGGCGGTGGGGGGCGCAGGAGGGCGAGGGCACGGCACACAGGCTTAGCTCCCTTTCCTTCCAGGACCTCAGCTGTGTACTTACAATGGCACCTTCTACGGGGTAAGGGCGCAGCCGCGAGCAGGGCGGCCCTGCACCCAGACATCTGTGTGGGATGCCCGGGGCCCTCTAAACCCCACCCCTTGTCATGACACTCCTGCCCTGAGGGCAGATCCACACAGGGGCCCTGGGGGCAACAAGGCTGGGACCCACCTGGGACTCAGAGGCCCCTTACGTCTTCAGCCGTGAGCTCCACACCTGCTGCCTCTGAGAGGTTACTCAGGGCCTCCCAGCAAGGACCTGGGGGCAGGACACGCCTGCTTGCGGTCCCTGCCCACCCAGATTCCCTGCCTGTCCAGATTCCCTGCCCTCTTGGATTCCCTGCCCACCACGGGTGCATCCATTTGAGGGTGCTCCATTTGAGGGGTGCTCCATTTGGGAAAGAGACAACTTCCTGCGGGTCCCAACTAGTCACGGGGAGGGGTCCTGGCCCTGTTGCCCACCAGTGCCCTCAGTGCCACCCTCCCACCCACTGCAGGTTGGTACAACCTTCCCAGGGACGAGTCCCTGCCACACGTGCACCTGCCTCTCTGGGGACACCCAGGATCCAACGGTGCAGTGTCAGGAGGATGCCTGCAACAATGCCACCTGCCCCCAGGTGAGCCCCCAAGACACTGCCCCCAGGTGAGCCCTGAGGCACCTACCCCCAGGTGAGCCCCCCGGCACCTCCCTTAGGTGAGCCCCCCCCCAGGCACCCGCCCCCAGGCGAGCCCCCAGGCACCCACCTCCAGGCGAGCCCCCAGGCACCCGCCCCCAGGTGAGCCCCCAGGCACCCGCCCCAGGCGAGCCCCCAGCTGCTGGGCAGACCCAGTCCCGAGTCATGCTGACCTGCCTCCCTGGGGTTCTCTAGCTCAGCCTTTGCTGGGGTCATGTTTGTTCCCAAAGGGAGGGCATGAAGTAGGGTGACTAAGGGGCCTGAGGGTGGGACAGACCTGCAGGCTGCTGGGGACAGGGGTTAGCATCAGGTCCCAGGAAGAAAGGGGTAGGCAGAGAGAAGGTGCTGGAAACTGGGGCGAGGCTGAGCCAGATAACTGGGTGGGGGCAACTTCTGTGGGTATAGGTCGAGGCAGAGACAGGGATAAGGAACACCAGACCCCTGGGGTGTTGATGGCAGGGCAGGCTGGGCCAGGATGGGCAATGGAGGAGAGGACTACAGCCTGACACCCTCGTGTCCCCACAGGGCTTTGAGTACAAGAGCGTGGCCGGGCAGTGCTGCGGGGAGTGTGTGCAGACAGCCTGCCTCACACCCGACGGCCGGCCAGTCCAGGTAACAGCAGAGGCGTGTGGGGGCAGGTCTCAGCTCCGCACCCTCCCCAGACCTTCATCCTCAATGGGGCTTGGTGCAAGAGAGAATCCCTACTCAGCTTCCACTCTCTGCCTGGCACTTCAGCTGAACGAAACCTGGGTCAACAGCCCTGTGGACAACTGCACCGTGTACCACTGTGAGGTCGAGAGCGGACTCCATTTGCTGACCCCACAGCCTGCATCCTGCCCAGATGTGTCCAGCTGCAGGGTGTGTGCTGGAGGCCCTGCCCCTGCCTGGGAGGCCCTGTCCACCAGGGAGGCTCCGCCCCTCCCTGGGAGGCCCCACCCAGCAGGGAGTCTCCACCTCCTCCTTGGAGGCCCCGCCCCTTCCCTGGAGGCCTGCTCCTGCCTGGGAGGCCCTGTCCACCAGGGAGGCCCTGTCCATCAGGGAAGCCCCACCCAGCAGGGAGGCTCCACCCCTTCCCCAGAGGCCCTGCCTCTGCCTGGGAGGCCCCACCCCTGTCTGGGAGCCCCTACCTTAGGAGGCCACACCCACCAGGGAATCCCTGAGGCACCTGCCCCCAGGTGAGCCCCCACACACACCCGCCCCCAGGTGAGCCCCTAGGCACCCCACAGCCCTGGCCCTGTCTTTGGCCCCACAGGGGAGCCTCAGGAAAACCGGCTGCTGCTACTCCTGTGAGGAGGAAGGTAAGTGGAGGCCGCCTTCCCACACCCGCCCTCTGGCTTCATCCCGTGCCCTTCCATTCCCGCCCACTGGGCACAGTGGGACCGCGGCCTCCAGACTCCAGCCTTGGTCCAGGAGGGCCATGGGAGGGGTGGTCCTGTGGGGAGGGTCCACCCACCGGGTCCTCAGAGCCAGGGTCTGCTGGGGCCTCGCATCTGCCTTTCCTCCTCCCAGACTCCTGTCAAGTCCGTGTCAACACAACTGTCCTGCGGCACCGGGGCTGCGAGACCCAGGCCGTGGTCAACATCACCTTCTGTGAGGGCTCCTGCCCGGGAGTGTCCAAGTGAGTGGGCTCCTGGCCTTGTGCCAACAGCACGTGCGTGCGGTGGGTCCGTCCTGGCCCGTCTGCTGGCCAGCATCCCGCTCTGCATCAGGAGGGCCTACGCCAGCTCCAGGAAGGAGGAAAGTGGCTCCCCAGCAGGGCCCCCCTTCTCCACATACATCGGCAGAAAGCCTGGGGCCGCTCTCCCAGCCAGGCCAGGGCCCTGCTGAGCTGAGCCACATGGCCCAGAGCTCCCAACCGCAAACCCAGGTCCAGGTAACCCCCTAGGGAGAGTGGGCGGAACCAGAGCCTTCCATGGAGACCCCACAGCTTGTCACAGCAGCCAGCTGTCAGCAGGAGGGGCCAGGAGGGTTGACCCTTGGCTAGAAGAGGCAGGAGGAAGGGTCAAGGGCTGCTCAGGGTCAGCAGGACTGGAGGAGCTGGTTCAGACAGGGGAAGGGCCACAGAAGACAGAACCTGGGCCAAGGGACCCTGGGAGCCCAGAGCCGCCCCATCCTGGGAAGGTGAAGCCCCATGTGCCCACAGAGCAGGCCACTGTAGACAGAGCGGGTAGCCATCTGGCCCAGGACCCCAGAGGCCCACGTGTCACCACAGCTGGGCAGAGAAGTGGTGGGGCCCAGGTGGCTGGTCTGAGGGCCACTGTGCATCCACAGGTACTCAGCGGAGGCCCAGGCCATGCAGCACCAGTGCACCTGCTGCCAGGAGAGGCGGGTCCACGAGGAGACCGTGCCCTTGCGCTGTCCTGATGGCTCAGCCATCCTGCACACATACATCCACGTGGATGAGTGTGGCTGCACGCCCTTCTGTGTCCCCGAGCCCGTGGCTCCCACACACACCCCCGCCTTCCCAGTCTAGGAGGCCACAGCCATCTGACGATGTTCTGCCTCCGACCGCATGCCCTGTCCACGTGGAGCCAGAACGCACATCACTCAACCACGACCACTTTGGGCCTGCTCCATGGAACAACCCCAGCCTCTGTGTGGCACCCCGTGCCTCCAGGCTCCTGCTGCCCGCCCCCGGGGGTAGAACCGACCCCTGGAAGGGTGAGGAGCCAGCAGGACGCCTTTCAGGAGAGCACCACTCAGGAGTCCTGCCCTGGTAGAGCCTGTGGCCCGTCTTGGCCTTGCCCCTCCCTGAGGTCACTGGGACACCCTGGAACAAACTAAGCATGTGGAGGCCTGTGTGTCCCTGCCACGCCCAGAGCCATGGCCAGAGCCACAGCCAGAGCCACGGCCAGAGCCCCTGTGCAGCACGGATCCCAGCTGGCCATGTCCGGCCGCTGGGGCACCAACAGCCCGGTCCAGGCAAGGCTGGCTGCTGCCAGGAAGCTGCACCAGGCAAGGCGTCCGCCCGTCCGTGCCTGCTGCAGGGTACCTCAGGGCTGAGGCCACAATGGCCAGGTCAGAAGGGTCAGCATCCCAAAGCCCCTCTGCTCAGCTCAGCCCCGTTCTGCAAATAAAGCCTGAGCATCTCCTACATTTCCTGTCCCAGCGTCTTGTCTCGCCTACCGTCTCTCCCAGGCTGTCCAGGTCCTCTGAGGGCTGCCTGCCTGGGCCTTGCCGGCTGGAGGACACATCCAGGGGACAGTACAGAACCCCCATCGGCTGCTGAGGGGCCAGGAAGTCTCTGGGAGGGCCAGGTGGGGTGGGGGACAAGAAGCCAGATGGTCATCCATGTGCTCCTGAGGGCACCCTGGGAGCCAGTCTTGGGCTGTGGGAGTGCCAGCCAGGAGACAGGGCACAGGAGGCCGCCAGGACCCGGAGGTCACCCCGGCTGATTTCCAGCATGGGGGATTATGTGAGGAAACCGCTCGTGCAGGAAGACAGGCAGTCAGTGGGACAGACATGCAATCAGGCCCTGTCAGCGGGGATGCAGCCGCCCCCCCAGGGCAGGTGACCGGAGCTGGGCATGATGCTCTCAGGCTGGTGCTGGGCCCTGCGGGGCCACCTTTCACCCTGCCCTGTGCGGATCCCCCGGGATGCTTTCATCCGGGGCTTGCTCACCTCCTGTCTCACTTCCCCATGTGGCAAGGCCTCCTGCCCTTCCTTTCTGCTGTTCTGTCCACAGCACAGAGCACCCCAGGCAGACAGCAGGGGACCGGGGAGCCTGTGGGATGGGCAGCATTGACAGCTGGGGCTGCAGGTATGGGCAGGGAAGACAGTGAAGGTGGTATCAGCCAGGACCTGGGCACAGCAGGATGCAGGGGGCTTTGGGCACAAAACCACCTCCTACTGGGCAGGGACTGGCACAGGCAGACCGTGGCCTGGGGAGACGAGGGCAATGCCCACACCTTGCCATGGAGGCCTCTGGTGTGGGTGCAGGGCAGGGCCTTCCCCACACCGGGAACTGCCTCTGCCCTCTGCCCTCAGGTGGGTCCTGCCCTGCCCAGGAAGTGACGCCATCATTATAGCAGTGTGGGAACGGACTCATACAAAAGGCTTTGCCCCTCCCCTCCACAGTGCGGCAGCGTGTGTCCTCTCAGCGCTTCCCAAATCCCATTTACAGAGCCAGGCCCCTGCCAGCGCTCCAGCCTCTCCTCCCCTCCTTGCTGAGGCCCAGCAGGACAGGCCACCCCGGGACGGGGCTGGAGACAGTCAGGGGGCTGACAAGGTTGCAGGTGGGCTCCGGTGGGTGGTGGGCTAGGATGGTCACCACTGGGGTCAGCTTCTATAGGTTTACGCTGTGTCTCTGAGGCGGATTCCCTGGAGGCCATGCCAGGTCACTGCCCAACTGGGCCTGCATTCAGCCACAGGTAAACGGTGTTTCCTAAACCTCAGTCATTCTCGTGGCGCAATGGTTCCTTAGACCCATTTACGTTGGTGTGTGGGTACCAGCTCCTGTCTCAGAGGCCTGTGCTATGCCGTCTGTGCCCCAGAACCATCTCATTCAATCCTGACAATGACGCTGTGTGATGTCTGGTATCGTGTCTCCCACTCCACGGATGGGAACACTGAGGCACAAAGTGATGACAAGGTGTGCTTCTGTTGGGAGAAAGCTGGGTTCACACCCAGGCAGCCCACATGGAGTCCACACTCAAAACCACACGGCTCTGCTGACGCCCCAGAGCAAGGAACTATAAAAACAGACACAGTGAATACAAACCAATGCTACTCAGACTTCAAAGACGTTGTAAAGCGGGTTTCTGGTTTCCAGATGGAAAAGTGGGCATGTCTCCCCCACAGACACAAAAACCACAGCAATGATAGAAACTTTAAAATAGCAGCAATTGAAAACAAGAAAGTAGCCGGGCGCGGTGCTCACGCCTGTCATCCCAGCACTTTGGGAGGTCCAGGTGGGTGGATCACCTGAGGTCAGGAGTTTGAGACCAGCCTGGCCAACATGGTGAAACCTTGCCTCTACCAAAAATACAAAAGATTAGCCAGGCGTGGTGGCGGATGCCCATAATCCCAGTTACTTGGGAGGCTGAGGCAGGAGAATTGCTTGAATTTGGGAAGTGGAGGTTGCAGTGAGCCAAGATCACACCACTGCACTCCAGCCTGGGCAACAGAGCGAGACTCTGCCTAAAAAAAAAAAAAGAGAAAGAAAAGAAAAGAAAGAGAACAAGAAAGTAAATAACAAATCATCTGCAAGGCAGGAAGATATCCTGAAAAGGAGGGATTTGGGAAGTGCTGAGAGGCCACACACTGCCATACTGTGTGTGTGTGGCGGGGTCGGGGAGCGGGGGCAAAGCTTTTTGTATGAGTCTGTTCTCACACTGCTATAAAGAAATATCTGACACTGGGTAATTTATAAAGAAAAAGGTTTAACTGACTCACAGTTCTGCCTGGCTGAGGAGGCCTCAGGAAACTTACAGTCATGGTAGAGGGCAAAACAGAAGCAGGCACCTTCTTGACAAGGTGGCAGGAGAATGAGACTCAACAAAGGGGGATGCCAGATGCTTATGAAACCATCAGATCTCATGAGAACTCACTCACTATCATGAGAACAGCATGGGGGAAACCACCCCATGATCCAATCACCTCCCACAGCAACCCTCCCATGACATCTGGGGATTATGGGGATGTATTAGTCCATTTCTACACTGCTGATAAAGACATAACCAAGAATGGGAAGAAAAAGAGGTTTAATTGGACTTACAGTTCCACATGGCTGGGAAGGCTTCAGAATCATGGTGGGAGGTGAAAGGCACATCTTACATGGTGGCAGTAAGAAAAAATGAGGAGGAAGCAAAAAGTGGAAACCCCTGATAGAGCCATCAGATCTTGTGAGACTTATTCACTATTACAAGAATGGCATCTGGAAGACTGGCCCTCATGGTTCAATTACTTCTGCCTCAATTCCCACATGTGGGAATTCTGGGAGATACAATTCAAGGTGAGATTTGGGTGAGGACACAGCCAAACCATATCATTCTGCCCCTTGCCCCGCCAAACCTCATGTCATCACATTTCAAAACCAATCATGCTTTTGCAGCAGTCCCCCAAAGTCTTAACTTATTTCAGCATTAACCCAAAAGCCCACAGCTCAACATCTCATCTGAAACAAGGCAAGTCCCTTCTATGAGCCTGTAAAATCAAAAGCAAGTTAGTTACTTGCTAGATACAATGGCAGTACGTGTATTTGGTAAATACAGCTGTTCCAAATGGGAGAAATTGGCCCAAACCAAGTGGTTACAGGGCCCATGCACGTCTGAAATCCAGTGGAACAAATTTTAAAGCTCCAAAATGATCTCCTTTGACTCCAGGTTTCACATCCAGTTCACGCTGATGCAAGAGATGGGCTGCCATGGTGTTGGGCAGCTCTGTCCCTGTGGCTTTGCAGGGTATAGCCTCCCTCCTGGCTGCTTTGAGCATCTGTGACTTTTCCAGGCACACAGTGCAAGCTGTCAGTGGATCTACCTTTCTAGGGTCTGGAGGATAGTGGCCCTCTTTTCACAGCTCCACTAGGTGGTGTCCCAGAAGGGACTCTATGTGAGGGCTCTGACCCCACATTTCCCCTCTGCACTGACCTAGCAGAGGTTTTCCATGAGGGCCCCATCCCTGCAGCAAAATTCTGCCTGGACATTCAGGTGTTCCATACATGCTCTGAAATCAAGGCGGAGGTTCCCAAACCTCAATTCTTGACTTCTCTGCACCCACGGGCTCAACACCACATGGAAGCTGCCAAGGCTTGGAGCCTCCACCCTCTGAAGCCACAGCCTGAGCTCTACATTGACACCTTTCAGCCACGGCTGGAGCAGCTGGAATGCAGGGCACCAAGTCCCTAGGCTGCACACTGCATGCAGATCCTGGGCCTGGCCCACTAAACCACTTTTTCCTCCTGGGTGTCCACGTCTGTGATGGGAGGGGCTGCCGTGAAGTTCCTTGACATGGCCTGGAGACATTTTCCCCATGGTCTTGGGGATTAACATTAGGCTCCTTGCTACTTAAGCAAATTTCTGCAGTCGGCTTAAATTTCTCCTCAAAAAATTGCTTTGTTTTGTGTTTTTCTACTGCATTATAAGGCTGAAAATTTTCTGAACTTTTATGCTGTTTCCCTTTTTAAAATTTTTTTTTTTTGAGATGGAGTCTCGCTCTGTCATCCAGGCTAGAGTGCAGTGGCACAATCTCAGCTCGATGCAACCTCTGTCTCCTGGGTTCAAGCAATTCTCCTGCCTCAGCCTCCCGAGCTGGCATTGCAGATGCATGCCACCATGCCTGGCTAATTTTTGTATTTTTAGTAGAGACAGGTTTCACCATGTTGGCCAGGCTGGTCTCAAACTCCTGACCTCAGGTAATCCACCTACCTCAGCCTCCCAAAGTGCTGGGATTACAGGTGTGAGCCACTGTGCCCAGCCTGTTTCCCTTTTAAAATGGAATGCTTAACAGCATCCAAGTCGCGTCTTGAATGCTTTGCTGCTTAAAAATTTCTTCTGCCAGATACCCTAAATCATCTCTCTCAAGTTCAAAGTTCCACAAATCTCTAGGGCAGGGCAAAATGCCACCAATCTCTTTGCTAAAACATAATGGGAGCCACTTTTGCTCTAGTTCCCAACAAGTTACTCATCTCCATCTGAGACCACCTCAGCCTGGACCTTATTGTTCATATCACTATCAGCATTTTTGTCAAAGCCACACAAAAAGTCCCAAGGAGTTTCCAAACTTTCCCACATTTTCCTGTCTTCTTCTGAGCCCTCCAAACTGTCCCAATCTCTGCCTGTTACCCAGTTCCAAAGTTGCTTCCACATTTTCAGGGATCTTTTCAGCAATGCCCCATTCTTGGTCCCAATTTACTGTATTAGTCCATTTCTACACTGCTGATAAAGATGTATCCAAGACTGGGAAGAAAAAAGGGTTTAAGTGGACTTACAGTTCCACATGGCTGGGGAGGCCTCAGAATCATGGCAGGAGGCGAAGGCAATCATGGCGGCAGTAAGAGGAAATGAGAAAGAGGCAAAAGTGGAAACCCCTGATAAACCCATCAGATCTCATGAGACTTATTCGCTATCACAAGAGTAGCATGGGAAAGATTGGCCCCCATGATTCAATTACCTACCCCACCCCACCCCACCCCACACTGACTACATTAATTTGGGTTCCTCTCACAACACGTGGGAATTCTGGGAGATACAATTCAAATTGAGATTGGTGGGGGGTGGGGGAGTGGAACACAGAGCCTGACTACAATACCTTTCCTTATAGAAAATGGACATTCAGTCTGAAACCACCAAGCAGCTCAGAGATGCCAACATCCTGAAAGAGAGCAAAAGCTGCATCAGTAGAGAAAGACAAAGGCCATGCACTCAAGCTATCAGTTTTAATAGGATGATTTTTTTTAAGATTAGAGGATGTGTAGAACAGATCTGGAAATCTCAACACTTTTTCTAGTGAGCCCCAAAAGGAAAGACTAGAGAGTGTGGAAGAGAGGCCATATTTTCATTAGACTCAAAGCTTCCAGTGAGTGCCAAGATAGAGGAAAAAAAAACACCCAAGAAAAAGAGAAAACCTCAAAGCTACCAGAAAGACAAAGCAGTTTCCCTACAAAGGAATGAGAACCAGACAGGTATCTGGTTTCTCTTTAGTAACACCGGATGCAGCAAGATGATGCCATGATATTTTTCAAGGCGCTGAGGGAAGGTAACTCAACGTAGAATTCTATACCCAACTAGACTGTCATTTAAGAATGGCAAGGACATTTTTGACATACAGTGACTGAGAGGGTCATCTCCTACAGATCCTCTGTGAATGAGCCATTAACAGAGGTGAACAGTGGCCAAATGCAGTCACACACATGCAATAATGGTGAGCAAAGACATCAGTGACATGCCCTGTTTTTGTTTGTTTTGCTTTGCTTTGAGACAGAGTCTCACTGTGTTGTATAGGCTGGAGTGCAGTGGCATGATCTCGGCTCATTGCAACCTCCGCCTCCCAGATGCAAGCAATTCTCTTGCCTCAGCCTCCTGAGTAGCTGGGATTACAGGCACTGCACTTGGCCTACGTGCCCTGTTATATCCAAATAAGAAACACCTATCAAATCCACAGGTCACAATACAGAAGTTGTTAACTTTAACAACCCATTCCTCCATGGTTAGTGTCTCTTGGCCTTATTTAAGAAAACCCTTCTCTGCCCTGGGATCAGGAATATTGTCTTCTGAGTTATTTCCTAAAAGCTCTGCAATTTTGCCTTCTGGCTTAAAATTTTGAATCCACCCAGAATTGGGGTATGAAAGTGGCATGAAGTAGGGGTCTGACTCCATTTTATTTCATTGGTCTTGATGCTTGGCCAACATCATGTACTATAAGGCCCATCTGTTCCCACCGTGTCACCTCTGCAGGCTCTGTGTTGTTCTCTGGACTCGTCTTACTGTAGACAATAGTCTCTATAGCCCTCATATCTGATACATCTTTTTTTGTTGTTGAGACAGTCTTGCTTTGTCACCCAGGCTGGAGTGCAGTGGTGTGATCTTGGCTCACTGTGACCTCTGGCTCCCAGGTTCAAGCAATTCTCCTGCCTCAGCCTCCTGAGTAACTGAGATGACAGGCACACGCCACCACACTCAGCTAATTATATTTTTTAGTAGAGACAGGGTTTTACCATGTTGGTCAGGCTGGTCTCAAACTCCTGAACTCAAGTGATCTGCCTGCCTCGGCCTCCCAAAGTGCTGGGATGACAGGTGTGAGCCACTGCGCCCAGCCTGGATATCTATTTGAACAAGCTTTCACACTTTGTGCTTCTTTTACAAGAATGTCTTGACTCTTACTAGCTATTTAGAATTAACTTCTCAAGCTTTACAAAAAAACCAATGGAACAAAACAGGGCTTGCTGGACTTTGATTGGGATTACACTGACTACATTGATTTGGGAGAAGCTGACACCTTGGCATACTGACTATGTCAATCCACATTGTGCGTCTGCTCCTTAATTCTGACGTCTCCACTCTCCAACCCCACAAGACCACCTGGTCTGAAGCCTAAGTTAGCTGCAATCACCTCTTTGGGTTCCCCCTTTCCTTTGTCATCCTTTCAAAACCTCCAGGGAGAAATTAAAAACATATGGTGTCTATCATTTGGGGCTGTTTTCAGTGGGAGGGGCTCAATAAACCCATCTTGCTGCATTCCTGGGGAGAGGCGTCCCCTCTCAAGAGAGGATACAGGCCTCGGAGGTACAGCAGTGCCTATCAGTTCTGCCCACGCACACCCTGGAAGGGGCCAGCTGTGCTGTGGCCACGTGAAGGGGCTCTGGAGGCTCCTGTGAGGGGCAGCCAAAGCTGCTGTAAACTCACCCCTTCGGGCTGTGCGTCTGCTCCAGCAAGATCTGCACCACATGGACGCCCCTTGGCTCCTGATGACCTCTGGCCAAAGCTCTCCTGGGAGAGGCCCCAGGACTCAGCCAGCGCTGGTTGACATGCCCAGGGCCTGTGCTCTCCACTCAAAGGGCTGAGGCTCTGCGGGCAGAGGAAGGCCGAGTCCCGCTCACACGCCCCACGGAGTCTGCGCCTGGACGCACACTCCTCGAGCTCACTCTCTCAGCTGGGACCAGCTGCCTGCCCCGCTCCGATTCCTCTCCACAGTCCAGGAGAACATGCCCAAAAGCCCCACAGCGTCATGAGGAAGAGCTTAACGATGAGGTGTCTGTGCTGAGGGCTAGCCTGCCTTGGTGGGTCCTCACCCGGCCCTATGCCCTGGCCTCTGGACCGAGTCTCAGCTCCCGAAACGCTTCCTCCTCCCATGCCCCAGCCCTGGATATGGGATCCAGCTGGGGCCTTGCTGTCCTTCCCTCCGGAATCCTAGTCCTGGGCCTTGGGAGTTCCTGGCCCACCAGAAGGGACCCTGGGCCGTCGCCACATGCCCGGCCTGGTGGGCCACCTGCATTCTGTAAGGATTCCCCCAGCCCTGCTGACGCCTGGACACAGCCGTCAGGGTGAACCCATCTCCACTGCCAGGCTCGCCAGACGGAAGGGGCTTGGTCTGGGTTGGGGGCCAAGAGGCAGGAGAAAGCCCAGAGGTTGTCGCCACTCATCAAGGGTGGAGGAGTGTGGCGGCCTGGGTGAGTCATCGCCTGTCCCAGGACTCAGGGGCTGGCCTTCTGGCCCGGGGCTCTCTGCACTTAGCACCTTGTGCCAAACTCTATCCTACAAGGGGGGACTGTGGTGTCTGAGGGAAGTGAGCAGCTCTCTGGTCAGAACTTCCCTCCAATTCTGGGTGTCCCTGGGGGCCCTCATTCCCCTCACCCCCTGGCATCCGCTCCCTAGCTGAATGGAGGCCATCGAGGCTCTGAGAACCCTTCCGGCCTCTTCCTGGGCCCAGACCAGGCACTGAGGGAGGCAGAGGGAGCCGGCCTGGGGCGGCGGGGCCTGGGGCGGCGGGGCCTGGGGTGGTGTGCGGTGAGTCAGCAAAGAAGGCCAAGTCTCACCCACTCCACAACGCCAGCGTGGCCGAGGGGAGGGCCCTGGGGGAGCCTCGGGTCCCCTGAGAGGCAGAGCCCACTGCGGCCCCACTGCTCAGCCTGCCATTCACCCCGACATCTGCAGAAGTCCAGGAACTAGAAGGGAAAAGATTAACATGACGGCATTAAAAAATAAAATGTTACATGGACAAAATTACTAGCCATGTAAAGAAACAAATGATAAAGCGGGGAAGGCTGTGCAGCGTTTCGCAGAGTCACCGTCAGTGAGTGAAAGAGCCACTAACGCGGGAAGAAAAAGGCCGCAGTCCCACAGGAAACAGGGGGGAGACGTGAACACCCCCGGAGCACCTGGCTGTGTGCGATCTCGCTCCTAAAAAGAGAGATGTTAACTGCAGCTGCCCGAGACAGCGCTGGGATGGAGAGGACAGCCCGGCCCAGGGGGATGGCGACTGGGAAGGGGGACGGGGTACCCGGAAGGGGAAGGGTACTGGGAAGGGGGACGGGGTACCGGGAAGGGGGACCGGGTACCGGGAATGGGGACTGGGTACCGGGAAGGTGGACGGGGTACCGGGAAGGGGGACCGGGTACCGGGAAGGGGGGTGGGGTACCAGGAAGGGGAAGGGTACCGGGAAGGGGG